>LZPO01097847.1:24035-47873 GCA_001675575.1 Neotoma lepida
TATATATATAAATTATATTATATGCATAATATAATTTAATTATTATAATATAATTATATATAAAATATATTATATAATATTATATATATGTGTGTATGTTCTCCATGGATTATGTCATCTAGATTTCTGAGTTATATACTACTTCATAGAACTTAAGATGTGCTGAAGTTTTATCCCTATTCAGTAGTGTGGGTAGTAATCAAAATTGTTTATTGGAAATGTCATAGTTTTATAAAACTGTATCATTTACATAAAATTTCCAAAGTTCATCTTATGAATATAAAGTACTAGGTATCTGGTTTATGAAAATACCTTAGGGGCATGGTTTAGAAGGGGAGAAAAAAGATCTCTCTTGTTGCTGCTTATAATTTTTATTGAGAATTTATTTATTCATTTTACATACCAATCACAGATCTCCCTCCTCCCTCCTCCTGCCCCTCCAGCCTTCCCCACTGAACCACCCCCCATTCTCTCCTACAAGAAGGTAAGGTCTCCCATGGGGAGTCAGCAGAGCCTGGTACATTCAGTAGAGGCAGGTCCAAGGTCCCCCCCTTCAAAGGCTGTGTGAGGTGTCCCACTATAGGTAGTGGGGTCCAAAAAGCCAGCTCATGCACCAGGGATGGATCCTGATCCTATTGCCAGGGGGCCCCTTAAACAGATCAAGCTACACAGCTGTCTCACTTATGCAGGTTCTAGCCCTGTTCCGTGGAGGCTCCACAGGTGTAAGTCTAAATTTCATGAGTTCCCACTAGTTTAGTTTGGTTGTCTCTGTAGATTTCCCCATCCTCTACTTTGGTGGGAGTGCAAACTTGGACAGCCACTATGGAAATCAGTATGGTGGTTTCTCACAAAATTGGGAATCAATCTTTCTCAAGACCCAGCTATACCACTCTTGGGTGTATACCCAAGGAATGTTGCTTATTTTTGAGATAGAAGTAAAGTAAAGAGTTATAAGCACTTTTCTCATGATCTAGTGTGCTCAACATTTAAGAAATGAGAGTACATGGGGCATGCAGGTCATGGAGCCACAGCTGGTTTGCTAACAGTAGTCAGTGCATGTGGAGACTAACATATTCTGGCATGCTACATACACTGTTTGACAATTATGAACCTAAATGCTTTATGAAGCTGACATAGNTCATTGACATACACTTCTCAACAGCTGCATTCTTTTACAAGCCTCCTTCATCATAGAAACATGAACATTGTTGACATGATAGCCATCATCAATATTTCAATAGGGATTTTTGTTACAGTCTTTTGTTTTCCCATGTGTATGTATACCAAGTGTTTGCCTGGTGCTTGTGGAGACTAGAACAGAGAGTTGAATTTCCCACAACTGGAATTGAAGTTACTTGTGAGCTGCGTTATGGGTGACGTAACCAAACCTGGGCCCTCTGCAAGAGAAGCAAGTGCTCTTAATCACCTAGCCATCTCTTCAGCCCCGAAATAAAAATATTTCAAACAATTTTGCTTACTTTTAAAGTCAACCATGTGTAAACAAGGATAATCTGTATACATATTTAAATTCACACAAAGGTTTAGATTAAAATACTCAATATTTAGATTAAAATACTCAAAAATGATATTTTTTTCACTGTGAACTCTCAACAATCAGCATTTTAAAGTTTAATAGAGGAAAACAAAGATATGCATTTTTATGTATTAATAAATTGATACACTGTGTCAGTCAAATCCAACCTTATTATACTTTTTTATCCAAACTCTCCTCTGTTTAAATACGTAAGTTAACACAAAGGTGTTGAAATTAATTTTAATGACATTAACACATATTTGATATTTTTAAATCTTTTAAATCAATATCCTAAGGCCACATTTTTAAAAGCACTAATTAGCATAAAGTATTAAGTTCAGGTTAAGTTATATATTCAATTGTTTTCATAGTATTGATTTGAATACATTAAATATGTTTATGTAGTGAATATACAAGTTTATATATTAAAAATAATCTCTTTTCACATATATTAATACCATTGGTGGTGATTATGGCTTCATAAATTTCAATTCGTTAAAGAGTAAAGAGAAGTTTCATATGACATGTCTGAACATTTTATTTCTTAAAATTATATAACCTTAATATATTTTATAAGAGGTAGTGATTATTGTGCATGTACATTCATACTCTAGACATCATTTGGGAATTTTATTGAAAATTAATTGTTGTATGCAACTAGTAGTTGGGAAATAGCACACATCTTTGAGACTTAATGCAGTTCNCATTCAGAATTTGTTGATGAAACTACAATTATCAGTTGAGGCACACTAATATTTACCATCTTTAATATGTGAACCATATTTCAAAAAGGAAATGTAACTTGAAAACTAAGATTGTGCATAAAATATTTGATAATTTTTGAAAATGTGAAGAGTTATTTAAATGTAAAATGTTACTGAGCAAAGCATTCCTCTGTATGTGCTGGTGTATTCATTCAGCTCTTGTGATTTACAGCTAGATTTTGGTTGTTGGCAGTTTCTCTGCAATTATCTATAATTTGATGTTGAAATATATTTTTGTATAAATATATTCTGGTATCAAAAGATATACCTACTACTTCAAATTGAGATGCACATTACAATATGATTTCCAGAAAATGACATCAGTTAACATTCCTAACAACAGTTCAAAGTAGTAACAAAATATTGCTTATTCAAACCTTAATTCAAAGGGCATTTCACTGTGACTATAATTTATAATCTTTTAAAGAATATTTATATGAACAGTTGATTTTATTTCTTCTGAAATTCCTTTCCCATCAAGTATATTATTAAAATTTATGAATATTGTCACAATTTTTAAGCCAATGGTCAGTGGTCAGTGTACTAACATTGAGATTCCCTTCTAAGGTCCCCATCTTTGTGCCATGATTAAAAGGATTTTCAAACAGAGACACAAAGAACAGTAACAAAGTAACATTCACAGTTGATGTTTCATAAGTATTTAATTGGCAAGGAATTTCTTTTCAATGCAAAAGACAGTTAATATAATGACACATAGTAAATAGAACAAAGTTCATAAGTTTTTTTTAAACATGCACCCTTTTCACATTTACTTGAATTTTATTTTTATTTTTTTGCAAGATTTCTTACATGAGCAACATATTTACATCATCCATACCTCTCTTTTCTACATCTTCACATGCTCCTTCCTCCCTCTACCAAGTTCAAGACATATTATTGTGTAATCACTGTTGTTACACCAACATATGCACACACACACACACACACACACACACACACAAAGACACATAACTTCTAATGAATATTACTCTTAAGTACTTATGACATGTGCTTAGGTTTGACCACTTGGAATTGAATAACATACAAGGAAGTTTATCCTTGAAGAAAATGGGTTCTTTTTTCTCAGCAACCATTAATTGCCTATATGTCTTCTTATAAGGGTGATACCATGTCAAATTTTCCAGTTAAAATTACCACATCAACTGGTAAAGTGATGAGGGTTCATGTTTAGGCAACCATATTGTTGAGAATTTATTGATGCACTTTCTCTGTCCTGTCTAGAAATACTATCTAGCAGCAACTGTCTTGGTCTCCTGGCTCTTCCAGTATTTCTGCTCCCCTTTTCCTTGATGTCCTCTCGTCCTCAGGTGTCAGGGTTGTATCATAGATGTTTCTCTCCCCTCTATCCTTCTAACTGATATTTCCTGCTGCTCATACTCAAGAGTACTTTGGGGGAAATGTGGGGATGAGGGATAATCCCCCACACATGTGATTGTGTCTTATTAGTACATGATTAGGTGGGAGGAAAATAAATCCTGTAGTTTCATCTCAATATTTGATGCCAGCAAATCTTTGTCTAAATCAAATATTAAAAGATTGGTTATGCAGCTAAAAACCCCAGTTTCTTTTCCTTTGACTGGCTCATCTAGTAAAATAAATGTACACCAATTGTTAAAGGTATTTATCTCTTAAATGCTGTACACAAGGTACAGCCTAATTTATAAAGAATGTGTGTATATAAATGAGTAGTATTATTTAAAAAATCAACCACAAAAATATGCAAATTGTTCAAATAAATTGAAAACAAAGAGCAGAATTCTTTCATACNAAACAGGGAAAGAAAGTTATTCTTATTATTTCTAAATGTCATTTTAGCCAGATTGGAAATTTCTAATTATAAATTTAGATGTAGGCACAAATGACCATTGATTGACAGACTGAAATTTGTAGATTTTTGCATCTTAAACTGAGTGACTAGAATTGAGGACTGTGCTCTGTGGACTCTGCTTTGAGTCTAATCTGTGGTTCCTAGGACAGTGAGAATTGTAAAATACTCATCTTTGGGAGACTGAGCTTACATCACAATAGCTCTGAGTTCATCTGTTTTTTGTGCTATTAGACAGATCTATCAAGGAGAAAAAGATATTGAACTATAACATATGAATATACTTAAAACCTATACTAAACGATCACATGGTTTGTAATCTATCTCCACACAGATGTAAAGATGGAGAAAAAAATCAAAAGAAAGAAAACAATTTATATAACTTTCATGCATTATTTTTAATGTATTTTGACTTTTCTTTTTTTTTAATTAAAAAGATCTTCCACTCCTTTTACATACCAACCTCAGATCCCCCTCTCTTCCCTCCTCCTGCCCCGCCAGCTCCCCCTCAACCCATCCCCATTCCCACCTCTTCTAAAACAAGGTGTCCCATGGTGAGACCCCAGAGTCTGGCACTCCCAGCCAAGGCAGGACAAGAACCTCCTCCCTGCGCCAAGACTGTGCCAGGTGTCCCACCTCAGGCACTGGGCTCCAAAAAGTCAGCCCCTGCACCAGGGACAGATCCCAATCCCACCGCCTGGAGGCCCTCAGACACTTCAAGCCAAACAACTGTCTCAAGCTTCCAGAGGGCCGAGTTCAGCACCATGGGAGGCTCCATGGTTATTGGTCCACAGTTCATGCATTTCCACCAGTTTGGCTGGCTTCATGATCTCAATGTCTCTTGTTCATTGAACCTATCCTCTCTCCCATCAGTTGAACTCCTGGAGCTCTGCATGGTGCCCAGCCATGAATCTCGCATCTGTTTCCATCTGTCTCTGGATGAGGGCCCATGGGGGCTTCTCAGCCATGGGTCCATAGTTCATGCATCTCCANTAGTTTGGTTGGCCATCTCTGCACATCCTCCCATTATGACCTCTTAGTCCCTTGCTCATAGAGGGCCCCCTGTCTCCCATCAATTGGGCTCCTGGAGATCTGCCTGGTGCCCACATCTGTCTCCATCAGTCACTGGATGAGGGCTCCATGGTGGCAGTTAGGGTATTCATCCCTNTGATCACTGNATCAGGCCAGTTCAGGCACCCTATCAATTATTTCCAGTGGTCTAAGGTGGATTCATCCCTGTGGACTCTCCGGGACTTCCCTAGCACTCTGTTTCTCCCTATTCCAGTGATTTCCCCATTTATCATGTTATCTCCTTCCTTACTCTCTCTCTCTGTCCCTGTTCCTGCTCGAACCTCTAATAGAAAAAATAACAATAATAACAAAGAAATTCCTCAAATTCTAGTGGCTTCATAACTCTATATTGGAATTCTTTCAAATATCTGTATAGGTACAAAAATGACATTATTTTTTAAATGTACTTATATTATTAAAAATCAGAAATAATGCTAGCTGTTAAGTAACAAGAAAATGGTTGAAAACTGTGGTATATTTATTCAGGTGGAATTCAATCAACATATAAAATGACGAATATTGTTATATACTACAGTATGAATGGATATTAATCTTTGCATGAGTAACATAACCTACTGTTTGTTTTCTTCTTCTTCTATTTGAATCTTTCTCTCTCTCTCTGTCTCTCTCTCTCCTGTGTGTACAGTTCTAGACAATATTCAAGGTATGTGTACTTGTATGTGTACATTTGTGCATATAGAGGCCCAATGCTTATGTTGAGACTCTTTCTCCATGATAGTTTTACGTTTTTCTTTCCTCTGAGACAAGGTTCCTTAATAAAATCTAGAGCTTCACTATATGCCTCTTCTGGCCATCCCTCTTTCTACAGAAAACCCTATCTTTGCCTCCCATGGCTAGAACTACTTATTTGAAATTCCTGTACTCTTCTGCATCTACCAATTGCCTCAATTGCAGTGCACAACAAGTTAGAATGCCAAATACTAAATTGCAAATTTTGGATCTCCAAAATCTCTGTTGGTATACACACCAAGCCATTGAAAATTGAATGTAAANATGATGGATTACTCAAACAACAATTGGAAAATTTCCAAACAGGAGAAGTGCATGTGAAGGAATCTACAAGATCATTAAGGCCACGAAGAGCTGGATACAACCCTGTTAGTCTGAAAAAAGTAGGCATTTTCAGGCGGCAATTTCTTTACAGAACATGCAACCTTAAGGAGTTTCCCAGTGTATAAAAGAGTGTGGCATGGCACCGAGTGACTGTCCCTCTCTTTCCTCTTTCCATCAGTCATCATTATATGCCTGAGTGTGACAGGGAACTTAGTGACCTTATTTCTTCCTCTTTCCATCAGATGTCATTAGATGTCATTAGATGACCTTTTCTGTACTACTTTTATGGTTTGGCCTGAGTCAACATTGGGTTACAGAAAAATCTCCAAAAGTCATTGCTAAATCAGGGCAGTCAACAGTTCCCATGTGCTTATTTGACTGTAATGTATAAATAAAGCTATCTTCAAATCAACTTTCACCAGGACACATTTGTCTACAGCAATTTAATGTTTCCTGACATGAGAGGAAGTTTGATGGGAAATATATATAGAAGAAAAAACTTATATTTAAAATATTTTACTCCTGTTACATATGTGTCTATTTCAAAGTGTTGCTTGGGTGTTCCTCTAGGTGTGAGAAGATGTTGATGAAAAACAAAAGCAATAAAACTACTTAAAATAAAAACTCCATTAACTATGGTGTCAACTATTTAGGGTCTGTGGATCAATAAATATTCTTCTATTTCACAGTCTGTTAGAGTCTGGGTTTCTCAGTTCTAAGCATGTTTGTATTCCTTCAGCACTGACTTTATCAGCAAAATGTCTATGAGTATATACCAAAGACTCTAATATCACTGTGATTACAAATTTACATACATATATATCCATGTGCCTGCTGCTTTGCTTCATTTTGAATTTACATTATATATGCTTCTTCAGTTACAGTTTAAAAAATATATTTGAATTTGGTAATCTTTATTAAAATTATCTTTCTGAGAATTCATTTACTGCAATAAAAATATTTTATATGAATTTTACACTTGCCTTGAGGTACTGAATATTTGAAAATTAGAAATTAAACATTTGGAGTGAACATAAGATCAGATTATAGATGGAATTTATTTCTTAGAAAGTTACTTTCAGATTATTATCTTACAACATCCAGAGCAAGATATTTTGACAAGTAAATCTAAAATGATTCTACTATTGACCAGATTTTTAAGCATGGAAAAAATGAGACACAAAGACTGTTATAGACTGGATGCCACTAGATCTTCATTCACTGCTATGTCAAAGTGCAATATTAACAGATTTTAAAAGATAACACAAGGAATACTCAGGTTGAGTGGCAAGAGATGCTTTGTGATGCTATATTCTAGCATCCTGCATAAACTGTGGAGGTTATAATAACTCAACTATAAAGAATATTTTAATAGTCTGTTAACTTTCCCCAAAGTTCATTTATCTCCCATAAATCTTTGTCTCTTTCTTCCAGTGCTCCTTTGCTCATTCATATAGTGTGTTATTACTACTATATCAAGCATTTCAATGCATGTTGATTGAGGATGTGCACCGCCTACCACAGGGTAGTCCTTTATTTGATAAGTGAATTAATATTGATATATGTGTATATATGCACACATACATATTCATACACATGTAAGAATGAGANATGTAGATATACAGATGATAGATACTTAGATAAGTAGAGAGAGAGATGTGTAGATAAATGCATCCTTACATAGAGAGATAGATGAATTTGATTTTAATTTTTACATAAGTACACATTAAAAGAGTGTTGCCTATAAGCTATTTTAAAGAATATTGTCTGAATTTCTTCTTCTTTCTTTGGTTATTTCAATCTGAATTGGATAATATAAAATAATCCATGAACTATTATATAATTAAAAGTAACAGATAAGAAATCAAGAATAAAAAATTTGCTTTGTAGAATTAGGACATATAAAATGTAGAAGTTGCTAAACTGAGTCACAAGTGGCTTACTTAACTAAAGTCTTTTCCATCTGAACTGTTGGATTACAGCCTCATGAAGAATATGATTGCTATCTTTGTGTCACTATTTTAATGAAAGCAGGAATAATAGAACAATAGAGTCACTAATAATTGTAAATCAACAATGAGAATACAAATATGATTTAAGGAATCAAGGTTTAAAAAAGCATCGTATCACATGTGCTATTGATTTCAAGATTAAAGGCATTTTATTCAAATAAGTATTTTTAAAACATTTGTTTAAATATTCTAATCCTTATGTAAGTCCAGGTAGAAAATGTCATTTCTCATTTCATTGACAATGTCTGTGGAAACCTACTGATAAAAAAAACAAAATATTCATCATTACTAAGCATGGGATGCTTTCTGTGATCTGATAATAATAATGCACAGAAAATATGGGTAGAATAATAATGCACAGAAAAAATGTGGGTAGTTGAAATAGAAAGACTAATATAACATGTGGCTGATGAATCTCTGAATGAATTTGACAGACAGCAGAAGACAACCTTTAAAAACGTGCAGTATTTACTTAATAAAACAAACTGTGCTATGGGAGCAGAGATCTCACATTGTGAAAAACAGTTCATGGTAATTCAAGTGATAAAATACTATGTATGTAATATAAAGTGACAATAGTACCTTATTAATTAATTAGTAAGCATAATAATCAATCATTATTTCTCAGATTGGAGAAAACTTTTAAGAGAAAAATGAAGTTTTGCATGTATGTAGGACAATTTTTATCATTTACATCCTCTTTCTAGGCAGGGGTTCATATTAAATCAGGATTAACTATGATTTAATTTCACACATGATGAAACTAAGATTTATCACATTATTTATACATGAAAAAGCCTCTCAATACTATATATGTAACACATTTATTTTATTACCTATGAGATTGTTTTGATCAGCTGTATGGACAGACTTATGCTAGGTGACTTAGATGGCACAATACCCTCTACTTCTTATATTGGCATCTGTGTTATGAACGTTCCTCATTTGAACTCTGGGGTCCAGAAATTCTCAAAGCAAACCACTGACCAGATGTTTAACAATTTTAGCACAGGATACAATTGTTTTTCTTTGCTGCTTTTAGCAAGCTGATAAACATATGGCTCTTTTTACAATGGTCACCAAGTTAAAAATAATAGAGAAATCTTAATATTTCTATCTATCTATCTATCTATCTATGTATATATATATGTATATATGCATATATATAATGTTATGGAATATTGATTTAAGATGTATTACATTCATTTATGCTGTGGAATATTTGTTCAATGATGTAAAATGTATTGCATTNTTTTATGTTACATTTGTTGAACTATGTGAAACTGTTGGTTAACTATCTAAAACACCAGATTGATCTAATAAAAACCTGAACAGCCAATAGCAAGGCATGAGAAAGGATAGGCAGGGCTGGCAGGCAGAGAGAATAAATAGGAGGAGAGATCTGGGAAGAAGGGATAGCGGAGTGAGAAAGAAGAGGCGAGAAAGACTCCAGCGGCCAGCTACACACCAAGCTACACAGCAAGCCACAGAGAAAGAGGTAAAGAAAGGTTTACAGAAATAAAGAAAGATAAAATCATAGGGGTAAAAGATAGATGGGATAATATTTTTTTATTATTAAAAAGATCTTCCACTCCTTTTACATACCAACCTCAGATGCCCCTCTCCTCCCTCCTCCCACCCTACCAGCTCCCCCCCTCAAACCACCCCCACTCTCATCTCCTCCAATACAAGGTCTCCCATGGTGAGAACCCAGAGTCTGGCACTCTCAGCCAAGGCAGGACAAGACCCTCCTCCCTGTGCCAAGACTGCACCAGGTGTTCCACCACAGGCATTGGGCTCTAAAAAGTCAGGCCCTGCACCAGGAATGGATCCCGATCCCACCGCCTGGGGGCGCTCAGACACTTTAAGCCAAACAACTGTCTCAAGCCTCCAGAGGGCCCAGTTCAGTACCATGGGGGAGTCCACAGATATTGGTCCACAGTTCATGCCTTTCTACCAGCTTGGCTGGCTTCATAATCTCAATGTCCCTTGTTCATAGAACCTCTCCTCTCTCCCATCAGTTGAACTCCTGAATCTCTGCATCTGCTTCCATCTGTCTCTGGATGAGGTTCCATGGGGGCTTCTCAGCCATGGGTCCATAGTTCATGCATCTCCACTAGTTTGGCTGGCCATCTTTGCACACCCTCCCCAAAACTGGAATAACCACCTGTATTTTATCAGACCATCATGGCTGAAAGTTAGATTTTAACAACAACAAAAGTTACAGAAAGCCTACAATCTCATGGAAACTGAATAATGCCCAAATGAATCACCAATGGGTCACGGAAGAAATAAAGAAAGAAATCAAAGATTTCCTAGAATTCAATGAAAATGAAAGTACAACATACTCAAACTTATGGGACACAATGAAAGCAGTGTTGAGAGGAAAATTCATAGCACTAAATGCCCACATAAAGAAGATGGAGAAACTCACACTATCGAATTAACAGCACACCTGAAAGCTCTAGAACAAAAAGAAGCAAACTCACCCAGGAAGAAGAGGCGACAGGAAATAATCAAATTGAAGGCTGAAATCAATGAAATAGAAACAAAGAGAACAATACAAAGAATCAATGAAACAAAGAGTTGGTTCTTTGAAAAAATCAACAAGATAGACAAATCCCTTTCCAAATTAACCAAAAGGCAGAGAGAGAGCATCCAAATTAACAAAATCAGAAATGAAAAGGGAGACATAACAACAGACAATGAGGAAATCCAGAGAATCATCAGGTCATACTTCAAAAACCTGTACTCCACAAAATTGGAAAATCTGAAAGAAATGGACAATTTTCTGGATAGGTATCATATACCAAAGTTAAATCAAGACCAGATAAACTATTTAAATATACCAATAACCCCTAAGGACATAGAAACATTCATAAAAAGTCTCCCAACCCAAAAGAGCCCAGGACCAGATGGTTTCAGTGCAGAATTCTACCAGATTTTCAAAGAAGACCTAATTCCAATACTCTTCAAGTTGTTCCACACAATAGAAACAGAAGAAACATTACCAAACTCTTTTTATGAGGCTACANTCACCCTGATACCCAAACCACACAAAGATGCAACAAAGAAAGAGAATTACAGACCAATCTCTCTCTTGAACATTGATGCAAAAATAGTCAATAAAATATTAGCAAACCGAATCCAAGAACATATCAAAAAAATTATCCACCATGATCAAGTAGGCTTCATCCCAGAGATGCAAGGATGGTTCAACATAAGGAAGTCTGTCAATGTAATACACCATATAAACAAACTGAAAGGAAAAGACCACATGATCATCTCATTAGATGCTGAAAAAGCCTTTGACAAAATACAACACCCCTTCATGATAAAGGTGTTGGAGAGATCAGGAATTCAAGGAACATACCTAAACATAATAAAAAAAAAACTAAAAATAAAAATTTACAGCATGCCAACAGCCAACATCAAATTAAATGGATAGATGGGATAATTTAAGAAAAGCCAGCAAGAAATAAGCCAAGCTAAGGCATGGTATTCATAGCAAAGAATAAGACTCCATATGATTTATTTGTGAGCTGATTGGTGAGCTCCCCCCACAAGAGTAAAAAATTGATGACACTATCTATCTATCTATCTATCTATCTATCTATCTATCTATCTATCTATCTGTCTATCTATCTATCATCTACTTATTGATTTATTTATTGAGACTGAATATCACTATGTTTTCCTGGCTGGCCTGGAAATTTCTATGTATACAAGGCTGGTCATGAACTAAGAGATCAACTTGCTTCTGCCTCCAGAGTGGTGGAATTAAAAGCATGTACTACCATGCCCAGCAGTTGGCATGATTTATTCAGAACAACTGCAAAAGCTGTTATTTTTTATGCACTTATAATTAAATACTTTTTATGCACTTACAATTAATTTGGTGTTTTAGACAGTCAACCAACACAGTTTCACATAGTTAAACAAATGCAACATAAAATAATGCAATTTATCTTTGTACTATTAAATACACATGTGTTAAAATAATGTATATCTTAACTAAAATCTTTTAAGAGAATAAAATTAAAAGCTCTCTGTAAAACGAATTTCTAAACAGTCTTATTAATAAACACACAGAACAAGAAATAAGGGTGAAAATCTGACAGAGATCAGAGGAATTAGGAGCAAGCCACCAGCTAGCCTCACCTCACCAACGCTGCCACTACTTCCAAAGAGCGAAGCGAAGAGAAGAGAGCGACTTCCTGTCTAACCCGGCTTTTTATGCCTGTCCATTCTGCTAACTCATTTCTATCTTCACCAAGCTACATCACTTCCTGTCTGTCTGCACAGACCTCCAGAACTCGAAGGCTGATGCTGGGATTAAAGGCGTATGCCACCACCTCCTTCAGCTAGTTCCCAACGTGACCTTGGAGTCACAGATAACCAAACGAATTAAGGGTGTGTGCTAACTTGCATAATTATTGTTTTACTACTAGTGGCTGGCTGCCCTGTTTTCCCTCCGATCCTCAGATAAATTTTATTGGGGAACACAGATAAAATATCACCACAGCTCTCAAACTATAACTTTTGTTTCATTTTTGTAGGCTGAAATTTAGTATTTTTTAAAATCACAGTATAACTTTAAATAGGAATGATAGTATTCCTACATAAAAACTTGTACCACGATATTTATCACACAGTGTTATGGATGTATTTCAGGTCTTGCTTTTCCTCTATTGACACTGATTTTTGTGAGCTACTTATAAACATTGAGAAATTACCAATATGTACTCAAAATATGTAAGTAAGAAGTAAGTGATCCACTTGTGTTCTATAGATACATATAAATAAATAATATTAGTGTAAACTGTGAGAAAATTAGAATTGCTGCTAAAATTGTTTTAAGCAATAGCTTTAGAAGAAATTGATAAATTCTTTAAAAGTCAATATGTGAGCTCAGTGGTTGAGGACATATACTTCTTTTCCAGTGGACCAGAGTTCAATCCCAGCACACACATCTAGTGTGTCATAATCACCTGTGCTTTTAACTCCTCTTCTGACTTCCACAGGTAGTATACCCGTGTGCACAAACACACACTAAGACTTATACATATACACATAATTAAAATTAAAAATCTTAAAAATTATACAAGATATCAAACTTTACTGTAATTACAATGTTGATAAATACCAGAAATAATCACATTATATAACTATCAAGCAAAAGGTAAATGACAAGTTAAGGTGATAAAAAAGTTATATTTAGTTGAAATATAATTTTAACAGTGTTTTATTTATTCTTAGAGAATTTCATGCAAGATATTTTGATCATATTCCTTCCCCCTCCCTAGTTTCCCCCAGATCCTCTTTTATGTCCATACCCATCCTAATTTATGTTCTCTCCNTAGTTTCAAGGAGTAAAAATCATAACACAGTGACAAATCACAATGTCCAGTTTGTGTTGGCCTACTATTCCTGGCCATGGGGCCTATCCCATAGTGTGATCTATATGCCATCTGTCATTCCACTGAAGAAAGTTGACTTTTCCTTAGCAAGAAGCCAACAAATGAAAATGGATCCTTCTCTAGGGATCTGATTTTGTATCCATCTCCCCATCTATGTGCTGAGATTTTTTTGTTGTTTCAGTTCATACAGGTTTTATAAATAGTATAAATATAAATAAGTATAAAATAAATAGTATAAATAGCTTCATAGTATCTGCAAGTTCATATGTGCATCTTCCATCTTTGGAAAACACTGCTTTCTTGAAGCCATCTACCAACTATGGCTCCTCAAGTCTTCTTCATGCTCTACTTAGATCTCTGTATTTTCAGGTGAGGGTTGTGCTATTAATATCCCACTTAGTGCAGAACATTCCAAAGTCTGTCATTTTATGTACATTGATCAATTGTAAGTTTCTGTGTTAATTGCTATCTATTAGAAGAAGAGCCTCTATGATGAGTATTGAGTGGTGTACTGACCTACAGGAATGGTAATTTGTCATAAGGAGCAATTTTTTTTACAGAATTAAAATAACAGAATTATAGCCATTGGTTATCTTCTAGTTCCCATGAACTACATAGCCTCTGGTTTTTATAATCATGACAAAAGGTGTCAAGTATGGGTACTATGTATTTGAGGGTAAGGTCTTAAATATAATCAAACAGTTTTGATTATTCCCAGGATATTTTTGCCATTATTGTGGCAGTGAAAATGTCATTCCAGACAGGTCTTATTTTGCAGACTTAAGAGGTACAGTTGTTAAAGATTACTTGTAAAGAGATAAAGGGGATTTTGGAACAGAAGGATTAGATAGGCTGCCTGATGGGAGGCAGCATAGAGGAGGAAATATTTGGAGGGATAATTTATGCTAAAGGATATTTTAAAAAGCCACATGGAAACCTAAAACTATGGAAGTTTCATAAAATACATGCATATATAAAATGACTTTAAATAGAGTTACTTTACAATGTGGTTACAACCCCAACTTGATACCATATGTCACCAAACAAAACCTCCAGTTTCTAGAGTGGGTTACAACTCTGTTTTCAAGTGAACCCCTAATAAAGAGGAGTCATCATCAACACTGTCTAAATTTCTTTTTCCTNGCATGAATGCGGATTGATATAATTGTTGAAAACATGACCTAAATGGGAAACAGCCAACCAGGTGATAGACTCTTGGAGAAGTTCCAAGGTTTGTACTATTCTCAAAACCCTTCCCCAAGTGTTCTTNCTCCTTTGTAGTTGATGAACTAGTATATGTCAAATTGGTTTTGATACCTTTTAAAGATGGTATGAACCTACAAAGACACAACTTCCCTTTCTGTGTTTGGAAATTCATAAATTCCAATAATAACACTACTGGAGTAATAGAAGAAATTTGGTTGTCAAATAATATAAAAACTCATAAATATATACATTTTGTCTGTAGAATTAATATAATTGAAGAAGTTTTAAAAATATAGTCCAACATGTATGTAAATTTTTTGGAAAAATTTAACTTGTTATATATAATATAATCTATTTATTGATATAAATTTATAACTCTTTTATCAGGCACTATTGGTTTCTATTTCATTTTACTTTATGAATTCTAACAGAATTTCTAACTACCATTTCAACTCTTGTTTCAATGTGTCAACTGTTTTTTGCCTGTTTAGGACATTATAAAATCAACTTCTTTTTTAAACCTTAAAGGAAAATATAGTCACACCTTGAGATCCAATTCTGTTGATCATTACTGAATGTGTGCTAAAGAAAAGCAGGTTCAGCATATCCAAAGACTGAGGAAAGAGCTCAATAGGAAATGTTACTGATTCACATCTACCACAACCGAAAGACAGATTTATCAATCTTCCTTTAGGTTGTATTTAATACATAGCCAAATAATACATGTTCAGTACATATCAATTAATAATTTTGTATATGTTTATAACATTAGACAATGTGTGATGATGATAAAAATAGCTTAAGTAACTATAAAAATTCCTAAGATACATATTAAAAATTCCAATGAAAAACTGGAGAATAAGTATCCTTTTCTGAACTTCATGTTGAATATACAAATTTTGTTTCCTTCGAAGAAGGCACCTTCCATATATATTTGCAATTCATATAGAGGGGTGGTGTAAGATGAAAAAAATAATATAACCTGCAAAATTATTTTTTCTACTTTAGGAGTGTTATTTATAACCTCATTTTGTTGAATATTAGTAAAATTAATGTTTCCAAGTAACCAATAACATATCAGATTAGCATAAATCAAAATCAGTTACAAAACCATCTATTGTTTCTTGATCATTTTTAATGAGTTAACGAATAATGCTTTCTTTTTAAAAATGCAGTCATAGAATTTCCTTTCAATCTAAAACTTATATTACTATTATTAAAAATCTGTAAGAGTAGTAGTAAAAACTGTTCCTATTTTGATTATAAAATGAGAGGAACATTGTGATATTTTAATTTTTATCTTAAGAGTTATGTGACATAAAATTACTGACACTTTGGATTTCATATAATCTTGATGTAGCATACAGGGTGAGTGCATGAGTAAAGGTCTGTGCTACAATTACAATACAAAGTGTTATAGTAAATATTATGAGATATTCCATGAAACACCTTCTAAATATTCTGAACTATATTTGGAAGCCAGTTGGTGATAATGGTGATTATGATAAGATGATGATAATTGCAAATATAGATTTCTAATTTGTCTTTAAAGCAAGATGTATTTCTTTCTTACTAAATGACCACAAATCTGGTAGTATAGGCTCGTGAAATTCACCAAATTTATGTCACCAAAGTGACACCAAACAATAATAGCTGTCCAGAGAAGGAAGATGTTCACAATCAGTAGAATTCAAGGGTCTGACCTATAAAGCTGCCAACTATCATTCCATGAAACAGGCTAGAGACGCAGAAGGTGGCAGTTGATAAAAGCATTGTATGAAGAGTCTAAGAAGGCATTGATCAGAGTCAATAACCTAGGTGTTCTGGGGAATTTTATCCTCATTTCTTAAGGAGAAAAAAAAGCAATAAAACAATTAGCACTGCCAATTTTTCATTTTTACATTAAAAAATATACTATTCAAATTTTTCATTGCCTGAGGTTCTCGTTTTCAAAATTTATTTTCTTTAAACCCTTTACAGAAAGTGATTTTGAATGTAGTACAGATGGCTGGGCAAAAAAATTTCTAAATATAGAAAAATGACCCTAAAAGCAGTCAATTATTACACAAATGGTCTTTATTTATTAGTTCTTAGAACTGAGTTTTGTACAACATGTCACCACCCAATCTCTTCACAGATCAACCCTGCAAATGTCTACCCACCCAAATGTTTGTCCATGTTTTATTTTTAAACCCTTAAAGAACAATTCTACAACACAAAATGCTCTTGGATATAAGGTCTTCCACTGGATTATGGTAAACATACCAAGGAATACNCTCTTAGAGAAAACTNACCCTTACTTTCTCAGTAGCTAACAATTGCTGGTTGTGTGTCCAACTCCCCTTCCCTAATGAGATTTTCTCTGACTGGGATTACATAGTTAGAATGCATGCTGTTACAACTGCTACAAATGTATGTATGCATCATCCCTGGTGTGTCTGGAAGGCACTGCTTTCTTGGTAATCACCGCTTCTGGCTCTCTCATCCTTAAAGTCTAAATACTATGTCCTTATAATCTAGGCCCCTAGACCATTCTATTAGATCTAAAAGTGCCATCATTACTGCAATCATGACAACTCTCCCCCAAACTCCCATGCGTTAAGAACTCCTCCTTGAAGTGTGGCTCTATCAGGAGCTAGTGGAAGCTTTAAAGTTTAACTTGTTTAATTGAGCGATTAATTTGCTCAACTGAGAAACTGATAGTGTGACCCTGTACTCTTCCTTTCCCCATCTGCTACATACTGACTATTGGTTCTTGGGCTGACTGTAAGAGTCACTTTACTCAACCATTTTCTGTCAATGCCATTTGGCATCCAAATCTGAGTCCTGAGAAATTCATCAAACAATCTTGAACTTGAACATCCATAACTTTGAGCAATAAACATAGTTCATAAAATAAAAATCTGAACAATTTAGAAAGTCATCTAAGATACAATATGGATATATGCATGTATGCTACAGAACAATAGTTTACGTTACCTGTCTCCTCCTCTGGGTAAAAAGCACATAGGCCTAATTTCATTTGCACTAAGATGTCAATCAGTCTTTCCAAGAGTAGGGAGCCATGCACANTTAAATTCCATTAGAGAGATTACATTCAAGAAGATTCCTGTATACTTTAGAATATTCTCCCAAACAATGATTTGTGAGCTCTTTCATTAAGGACATGGGAATAGCTATGTACTCTAAGAAAACAATGCACTATTGCTTTCAACAATCAATCCTGCATTATTCACAGACATATTCATCATTTATCAATGTTAGTAAGTACTTCTTACATGCTAAGTCCAATACATTTATCTAAGAAGATGATACTGTATTAAGAAAGTATGTAAGGCTGGCATAGGACAGTAGGCAATCAGGATGTTAGAAGAAGCTATTGTATCCTTTATTTACCACAATCAGGAAAATTAATAGTGATGTGAAGAAATTCAATTAGAGAAGACATAGATTGAATCCTGTTTAATTTTTAACATTATTTGTATGTGCCCCCTATACGTGCATATTCATGGATATGCAAGTGCATGCATATTATATATTGATACACCTGTGGAAGACTGAAGACATTTTGCTTGAGTAATCTCTGTCCTTCTGCCATGTGTGAATTGGGGAGCCAAGGTGGGTTGTGAGACTCCATGGTTATCACTTTTATGATCTAAGCAATCACAGTGGTCCTTAATCCTTTTGTGCTGAATACATGGGCTACTGAACTCATGTATGACATATTCATGGAAAAAAGTAAAGAAATATTTATATAGTTTTAATTCCCATGATAATGTTTACAGGAATTTTGTGTGATGTACCAGAGTGAAAACCTCAGTAGAGATAGTCACTGTGTCTGAAACAAAATGGAATCTGTTCATTTCTAAGAAATATTCTGAACCTGACTTTAATTTTATTACATTTTTATCATTATTGGTGCATGTGTATTTATACATGTGTGTGAAAGTTAGAGGAGAACTTATGGGAGTTGATTCTCTACTTCTTACACATGGGTTTGAACTCAGGTCTTCAGGCTTAGTGGCAAGCTTCTTTAGCCATTGAACCATCTAGTTTATACCACTACGCAGTTTTTTTAAGATATGTGTAACAAATGAATTCACAAGAAATAGAAAGAATCTAACCATGCATAATGCAATATACAGCTTTTACCCTTCTGAAATTAACCTGAATAGAAGAACTATTTAAAGACATCAAAATATCAGTGTGCCCAGTCATGTATCTTAGANTATTTGAATAACTGATACAATGTACAAATTTATGTAAATAATCCATAAAAATTAGCTAGTACATGGAAAGTTCATAACATCATGTAGAAGCAGGAATGGTCTAGCTGTGAATTAAGATTATTGAATATGACTTATAAAGGTCACAGTACAAGTTTGAGTGACATGGAACAAGGGGTTGAAATATTTTTTTAAGCTATTTCTCTACTGTATCTTGAGTGTATATACATATATATGTGTGTGTGTGTGTGTGTGTGTGTGTGTGTGTGTGTGTGTGTAAAAACATAATTTTATAAGGAAAGATGAGGAATTAGCACCTAAGAAACATTAATCTTGTGGAAACTATAACATCTCCATAAAAATCAAAAGTAGTTGAATGCTATCAATGACATCTTGCATTAATATGCAAATAAAAAGAAGATAACTCTTTGAAAAAGGAAAAGTTGTTTTTCCATATATGAAAGGTTAAACACAAATTGTCTTTAAAACATTCTAAAACTAAGTCATCGTATTATTGAGAAATAATCACATTTCTTTATTTACAATGTTTTTAGTTTTGTGGTTCATGTACATAGACTCATTTACCTACGAGAAACAAATAAAACAAGTGTTGAAATTGCTCTTAAGTAAAGATCTGAACCTCTGAAAGTCTCAATAATATTAAAAAGTTTAAATAAAGTTTCAAGTTTAGATTTAAAAAGAAAAACTCAACTTTTTAATGACTATGAGGCCAAATGTCTCAAAGATTTGATACTGAAAGTGAATATAACCAACATTATTATTGAATTTTAAGGATCAAAGAAGTCAAAGATATAAGAATTCATCTATTTTCTCCTTTTTATAAGTTTCTCTCTAGTAGACTTTTTACCATCCATTTTCAAACATCCCACCCAGCATTTCTAAAATTTCCCAAGGGAAATAATATGGACTTAAATTAAAGGCATACAACAATTCTCATATCTAGCAACTTTTTGGAGATCACAGCAGTGAGGAAGATATGAGCCTGTAAACTGCCTTGGGACAGAGCAAGCAGAAAAATAAACTCTGCATTCCACTTTTAACCATTCACATTCTGAGTAAAGCCACAGGATCAGGTGAAAGTTATGATCCCATATCATGAAACTTTGTGCATTTCCCTTCTCTACCTCCGTTGTGGACTAGGTCTATGTAAAGCATAGTAACATTTGCTGATGCCACAGATGAAAGAAACTGAGTTTCACAGATTTTCTTTTAGAAATCACTGATGTTCTATTTCAGTGAGAAATTATAATCTGGATGTTGACACACATTTGAGATAGTATTCAAGGGAGACAAAAAGAATCTTATTTCAAAGTGGACATATTTGCCTACCTTTTCTTTACTATTCATGAGCTAGCATTGACATGATGTATAAATGTTCAACCCCTACCTTTGCAGATTTGAAATTCTATGACCCATGAAACTGAAGAGGAAGGATCAATTTTACTTTTTCTTATTAATTCTCAAGTACATTCTGAACAGCAATTCCTGGGCTTTACGAATATCAATACAAAATTATTCAGTCAAGCTGCACTGTGAAACACTGTTCTTCTCTTTCTCATCTCTATACTGGATTTAATTTATTTATTACTTTTGTAATTTTTATCTCTAATTTATCATGACCATTTTCNTATTCTTATACTAAGAATGAATAGAGAATTATTGGATACTGAATACATATGCAAGACTTTAAAACTATGTAGTATTATTTGTAACTAAAGCCACTAAAACTGTGTTTAAAACTAAAGAAATTCTTTTGACATTTAGACTACGTGAATGAATGCTTACAATAAGCTTGTGGCTAAAATTCTTGTTTGTAATGGCTGATAAAAATGGACTGGATGCTGCCAATTTTCTTAATTCCCAACCAAGAATGTTGTGAGGATCACGATATCAATGTATGTGGAACATATGTAAAATCAAAAAAAAAGCATATAATATATTTCTTTGAGAACCCAGTGAATAAAAGAAAAGCTGGTCTTGAGGTTACATGCAGTCTTTGACTCTATCTTTCAATCAATGGTGATTCAAGCTAAAACTTCGCTTTGTAATCAGGACAATGTTTTCCTTTCTCCATCTATGACCTTTATTCTGCATTCCTTTGCTAATACTGAAGTTATTTGTGTTCTACTTTGAGTTATTCTGAATGTCAATATTTCAGAAGTCAGGAAGTTCAAAGATGTCTTAGATCTATATCTAGGTTCACATAGTGTTAAAATATGACCCAAATTAGTAAGCCATACATACAAATAAGATAACAGGGAATTTGTTTTTGTTGTCTTCTTCAACAGTGGGAAGTCTGAGGTAATCTTGTAAAGAAGGGAAAGGATTTCAAGTGAAGGAGAGGGCAGTGACAGTGACAGGGTTAGCTTAGAGGCAGGGATGGGTTAGAGGCAGGGATCTGTAACTTATTGAAGAAGGTATCATGCCTGACTTTTTTGAAATAAGGTGCTAGAAATGGAAGCAATGGGGGAAAGTTCATTATAAAATTGTTTCTATAATAGGATTTTGAGGAATGAGATAGAAAACTTGCCTTTTGTACATGAAAAAAGAAATACATACAAAGAGCCAGAAACTATGTTGGAGTCTAAAGCTTACTCCAGGAACAGTAGGTATAAACATATTCTTAAAGATATACTCAGATATTATATATTTTTCTTATATGAAATATGCAGGACTCTCAGAGAAGGCTAGGAACTGTAGTGTAAAATGCACTTAATTCTCTATAAACTTCATAAACAAGATAAGACTCAATCGCAGGACTACATGCTGTAGTGGATAGTTGTTCTGTCTATGACCTTGAAGCACCACCCCATGAGACGTAGCAAGTCTTACCTACGTAAGACCTTAAAGTACCTGCCTCTGAGGTGCAGCTTGGGGCTACACTTAAGACCGGAGATGCACATATACTGCTTTCTCCCTCCTGGGTTTGGATGCTGAGGTGGACCCAGGAGCTGGAACAGAGTTGGACTGTACCTCGGACTTCCAGAACCCTACGATAAATCTCCTGTGCTGTAGTGAGTCTTCCTCCCTAATAAATTCCTTTACAATTTAAGCAAACTCCATGAATTTCTCGTAATAACATGTCTCACCATGTGAAAAGTTTTGAAGAATAGTTTAAGATTATATGTTTTAGTTTAATGAGGTTCAGAGAAGCAAGAGGACATTACTGTTTATGGATAGGTACCTTTATACTACCTATCCATTGGAAGCTGAACTGCTTTCTAAAATAGGTACTTGCTGGAGTTCAGCTCCCCAGAGGTTCAGGTCCCAAACAGGAGATTGGGCATCAGCAAAGGAAGAGAACTGCCATGATCTGAGGGTGAAGCAGGATAGCTGCTGCCTTATTGAAAAAGGACTACACCTTTTATACTCTATAACTGAACATTAGTTGAGACTCAAGCAAGATTGAAAGCGTACTTAATGACAGGCTCGGAGGCTTCAGGGCTGTGGGTGGGTCTTGTTCTCCATGTGCTGGGCTGTGAGGAGAGCAGGTGAGTTTGGTATCCACCATGGATGCAGTGACCTATGAGGATGTGCATATGAATTTCACTAATGAAGAGTGAGCTTTGCTAGATCCTTCCCAGAAGAGTCTCTACAAAGATGTGCTGCTGGAAATCTACTGGAACTTCACTCCTATAGGTATATCCTCTGTCCCTCTGAGTACAAGACATGTGAGCATAAGGGTTATGGAAAAAAGCATTGTACCTCTGCCTGTCTCAGAAAAATTGAAAGATATGAAGTAGCTCCCACTATGAGAAGTCATAATGACTGTGATACAAGTTTCCAATTAATTGGTTTTCCAACTTCAGTGGGAATACATCAACAAACTCTCATTGGAGAAAAACCTTATGACTACCAGGAATATGGAAATTTATCTCTCTCTACTGGTTCACTGTGCACATGTAGTATGGCTCATAGTATAAGAAAATGAGATAAATGCAATCAGTGTGGTCAAACTCTGAGTTCTTCAACTTCTCTTCAAAGATGTGAAAAATTCATGTGGGAAGAGAAAATAATAAATGTAAGTCATCTACTAAAGGCTTTAGCCATTACAGATATCTTCAAACATACCAAACAACCAATAATGAAGAGGCTCTCATGAATGTAATCAATGTGACAACCAACCCACCCCACAAGCAGGAGTTGAACTGTGGGTACAACTGGCTTTGGGGGTTTTGACTGCGGGGTGGAGAAACTCACCAGCAGCCACCAGTGGACGTTTCGGTTTGGTCATGCCAGTAGCCCCAGTGTGGGGTCTTTTCATGTGGGTGCCTCTTGTTAAGATAAATCCACATGAGTCTATTTAATGGGTAATTGGGATTTATTTATTAAGATAAAAATTGAGGAAATGCACTCACAAATACAAAATCGAGTAAACAACTGCAGTAGTCCTCTGTTCTGCCCTAGAGCCAATACTCCTGGCTGTCCCAGTTGGACCATACCAAGAAGGACATGACACCTCACCTTTTCCTTTTAAGAGGTTACATATGAAGGCAAGAAGCACNGCCTCTTTCAGGCCCTATAGCCTGAGGTCATGGGCAGAGCAAATACCACTGCAATCCATAAGCAGTAACATGCAGCTAAGTTTCATTGAAAATCTAGAATGTTTTTATGAGCATGAGAAGCTTTGGTTTCACACTAACCAAAGCAATTATTTCAATAAG
>LZPO01097850.1:35734-47609 GCA_001675575.1 Neotoma lepida
TATGGCCTCCCATGGGGAGTCAGCAAAGCCTGGTACATTCAGTTGAGGCAGGTTAAAGCCCCTCCCCCTGCATCAAGGCTGTGCAAGGTGTCCCACCATAGATAATAGACTCCAAAAAGTCAGTTCATCCACTGGTGATAGATCCTGTTCCCACTGTCAGGACCTCCTTAAAAAGACCAAGCTACACAACTGTCTCGCTTATGCAGAGGGCCTACTCCAGTCCCATGCAGGCCTANTCCAGTCCCATGCAGGCTACATAGCTGTTGGTCTAAAGTTCATGAGTTCCCNCTAGCTCTATTCAATTCTATCTGTAAGTTTCCCCATCATGGTCTTGGTGCCCCTGGCTCATAGAATCCCTCTTCCCTCTCTTTGACTAGACTCCTGGAGCTCAGCCTGGTGCTTGGCTGTGGCTCTCTGCATCTGTTTCCCTCAGTTACTGGATGAAGGCTCTATGATGACAGTTAGGGTATTCACCAATCTGATTACCAGGGTAGGCCAGCTCAGGCACCCTCTCCACTTGCTAGTGAGAGGACTGGGGAGCCAGACCAGAGCCATGACAGGTTTCTAAAAGCCCTGCCAGGAACCAGGCCTTAGTTTCTGTTTACTGGAACTGGCTGGAGCTGAGCAAGCATTTCTCGGGAAGACACAACTCAAAGGCAACCAATCAGCAGATGCCCCACAGCCTTCTGCTAGCTAAAGATAGCTTTCCCTACCCTGCAGCTGGAAGGTCTCTGACCACTAGAGCCTCCCACCAATCAATCCCCAGACAATCTTTCCTCCACCAATCAGCACTAGATTAATCTTTCCTCCCTGGAATTCCCCTAACTCTGTAAAGGAGCTTGCGACCTCACTTGATGGTTGATATTTGTCACCCCAACATGTTGGAAATAATAAATGCTCTTGCTGATTGCATACGTGACTGATGGTCTTTCTTGGGGGATTCTCTCAGACCCTAACACTAGTAGTCAGAGCTGGGATCATCCTTGTGGATTCCTGGGAACTTCCCTCACACCAAGTTTCTCCTTATCCCCATGATGTCTCCCTCTATCAAGATACCTCTTTTATTGCTCTCCCGCTCTGTCCCTGTTCCAGGTTGACCATCCAGTTCCTTTATGCTCTCATCCACCATCTGCTAACCTCTATTGCCACCCCCTCCAGTTTACTCAGGAGATCTCATCTATTTCCTCTTACTGGGGCCATCCATGCGTCCCTCTTAGGGTCCTCCTTATTACTTAGCTTCTCTGGAGTTATGGGGTGTAGTCTGGTTATCAATTGCTTTACNTCTAGTATCCATTTATAAGTGAGTATGTACCATGTTTGTCTTTNTGAGTCTGGGTTACCTCACTCAGGATGATGTTTTCTAGTTCTATCCATTTGCCTTCAAATTTCATGATGTCATTGTTTTTTACTGCTGAGTAGTACTCCATTGTGTATATGTACCACATTTTCTTAATCCATTCTTCAGTTGAGGGACATCTAGGTTGTTTCCAGATTCTGGCTATTACCAATAATACTGCTATGAATGTAGTTGAGCAAGTGTCTTTGTGTTATTATGGTTGAGCATTCCTTGGTTATATGCCCAAGAGTGGTACAGCTGGGTCTTGAGGTAGATTGATTACCAATTTCCTGAGAAACCTCTATATTGATTTCCAAAGTGGCTGGACAAATTTGCACTCCCACCAGCAGTGATGATATTTTGTTTGTGCCTATAATATTTTGTTTGTGTCTGTAATTCTCTTTCTTTGTTGCATCTTTGTGTGGTTTGGGTATCAGGGTAACTGTAGCCTCATAAAAAGAGTTTAGCACTGTTCCTTCTGTTTCTATTGTGCAGAACAGGTTGAGGAGTATTGGTGTTAGCTCTTCTTTGAAATTCTGGTAGAATTCTGCCCTGAAACTATCTGGTTCTGAGCTTTTTTTGGTTGGGAGACTTTTAATGACTGTTTCTATTTCCTTAGGGGTTATAGGTCTATTTAAATTGTTTGTCTTGTCTTGATTTAATTTTGGTATGTGGTACCTATCCAGAAAATTGTCCATTTCTTTTAGATTTTCCAATTTTGTGGAATACAGGTTTTTGAAGTATGATCTGATGATTCTCTGGATTTCCTTGTCATCTGTTG
This sequence comes from Neotoma lepida, assembly GCA_001675575.1. Classification (NCBI taxonomy): domain Eukaryota; kingdom Metazoa; phylum Chordata; class Mammalia; order Rodentia; family Cricetidae; genus Neotoma; species Neotoma lepida. The sequence goes on from LZPO01097850.1 coordinate 37,852, forward strand.
TTAAGTTTCCCTTTTCATTTCTGATTTTGTTGATTTGGATCCTCTCTCTCTGCCTTTTGGTTAGTTTGGATAAAGCCTTTTCTATCTTGATTTTCGCAAAGAACCAACTCTTTGTTTCATTCTTTGTATTGTTCTCTNTGTTTCTATTTTATTGATTTCAGACCTCAATTTGATTATTTCCTGGCATCTATTCCTCATGGGTGAGTTTGCTTATTTTTGTTCTAGAGCTTTCAGGTGTGCTGTTAAGTTGCTAGTGTGAGATTTCTCCAACTTCTTGATGTGGGCATTTAGTGCTATGAATTTTCCTCTTAGCACTGCTTGCATAGTGTCCCATAAGTTTGGGTATGTTGTACATTCATTTTCATTGAATTCTAGGCAGTCGTTAATTTCTTTCTGTATTTCTTCCTTGACCCATTGGCTATTGGTTTGGGCATTAGTCAGTTTCCATGAGATTGTAGGCTTTCTGTAATGTGTGTTGTTGAAATCTAACTTTAAGGCATGGTAGTCAGATAGAATACAGGAGGTTATTCCAATTTTTTTNTATCTTTTGAGATTTGCTTTGTGACCGAGCATGTGGTCAATTTTAGAGAAAGTCCCATGGGNTGCTGAAAANNAGGTATATTCTTTTGTGTTAGGGTGGAATATTCTATAGATGTCTATTACATCCATTTGAGTCATAACATGTATTAGATCCCTTATTTCTCTGTTAAGTTTCTGTCTGGCAGACCTGTCTATTAGTGAGAGTGGGATATTGAAGTCTCCCACTACTAGTGTTTGGAGTGCAGTTTAAGCTTCAGTAATGTTTCTTTTACAAATGTGGGTGCCCTTGTATTTGGGGCATAAATATTCAGAAATGAGACTTCATTTTGATGGATTTTTTCCTATGATGAATATGTAATGTCCTTCCTGATCTCTTTTGATTGATTTTAGTTTGAAGTCTATTTTGTTAGGTATTAGGATAGCTACAACAGCTTAATTCCTAAGTCCATTTGATTGGAAAGTCTTTTCCCAGCCTTTTACTCTGAGGTAGTGTCTGTCTTTGAAGTTGAGGTATGTTTCTTGTATGCAGCAGAAGGATGGATCCTGTTTTCGTATCCATTCTCTTAGCCTGTGTCTCTTGATAGGCGAATTGAGTCCATTGATAATGAGGGATATTAATGAGCAGTAATTGTTAATTCCTGTTATATTTTTTATGGTAGTGAGTGTATTTCCCTTCTTTGGGATTTACTGCTGTGGGTTTATCTATTGTCTGTGTTTTCATGGGTGCATCTAACTTCCTTAGGTTGTAGTTTTCCTTCTAGTGCTTTCTGTAAAGCTGGATTTGTGGATAGGTATTGTTTAAATCTGATTTTGTCTTGGAATATTTTGTGTACTCAATCTATGATGATTGAAAGTTTTGCTGGGTATAGTAGTCTGGGCTGGGATCCGTGGTCTCTTAGTGTCTGCATAATGTCTGTCCAGGACCTTCTGGCTTTCAGAGTCTCCATTGAGCAGTCAGGTGTTATTCTGATGGGTCTGCCTTTATAAGTCACTTGGCCTTTTTCCTTTGCTGTGCTTAATATTCTTTCTTCATTCTGTATGTTTAGTGGTTTGATTATTATTTGGCAGGGGTACTTTTTTGCGGGGAGAGGTCTGGTCTATTTGGTGTTCTATAACCTTCTTGTACCTTCATGGGTATTTCCTTTGTTAGGTTGGGAAAGTTTTTTTCTATGATTTTGTTGAATATATTTTCTGTGCCTTTGAGTTGGTATTCTTCTCCTTCTTCTATCCCTATTATTCTTAGGTTTGACNTTTTCATGGTGTCCCAGATTTNCTGGATGTTTTGTGTTATGACTTTGTTGGCTTTAGGGTTTTCTTTGACTGATGAATCTATTTCTTCCATCGTATTCTCCATGCCAGAGATTCTCTCTTCTATCTCTTGTATTCTGTTGGTTATGCTTGCATTTCCAGCATCCCCTCGGTTTGTGTCTTCTTCATTGTTTCTATTTCAGTTTTCAAGTCTTGAATTGTTTCCTTCACCTGTTTAATTGTTTTTTCTTGATATTCTTGGCTTCTTTAAGTGATTTATTAATTTCTTCCAATTTTTTGTTTGTCTATCCTCAGTTTCTTTAAGGGAATTTTTCATCTCCTCTTTAAAGGCCTCTATTGTATTCATGAANTTATTTTTAAGGCTGCTTTCTTCTGCTTCTTCTACATTGGGATGTTTAGGTCTTGCTGTTGAAGAACCACTAGGTTCCAATTTTGCCATACTGCTCTTTATGTTGTTACATGTATTTTTTCACTGACATCTACCCACCTTTTCCTCCAATTGATGCAAGAAGTGTCTGTATCTGAGGGAGTTGCTCTTGGTCCAATCTGTGCTGGCTATGCCTGTGTCTCAGGGGGCCACTCTGGGTCCAGTCAGAGCTCTTGGTCCAATCAGAGTTGGTGGATTCTGTCTCAGGGAGTCGCTCTTGGTCCTATCAGAGCTCTTGGTCCTCTTGGTCTAATCAGAGCTGGGGGATTCTGTGTCCTAGGGAGCTGCTGAGGTCGCAGGGGGATGGGTGGGTTTGGGGCAGGAAGTGGGTTTTGTAGATTGCAGGGTCTGCTGATGGGGGTGTTGGTGGGGAGGCCTCTTGGTCCAATCAGAGCTAGCTGCATGGTTATTTTAAAGCAGAATGCTAGAAAAAAATGAGCATTTTCGAGTGTTAAGTTCAGAAAGCTATGTCTATTTTACTTTGTTTCCTTTCTTACCTTTCTCAGGCTTATTGGAGAAGATACTCCACCAGAAAACAGTTTCTGAAGTTGAAATACTATTCAGTCATCCTTCAGTCTAGGATAAGAAGGAACATTGCTCTTACATCTTACAAACGATATCTGTGGGCCACAGTTACTATTCAGAGGCGGTGGCGTGCTTGTTTAAGAAGAAAACAAGATCAACAGCGATTTAAAATGCTGAAATCTTCAGCCCTTGTAATCCAGTTTATGTTCAGAAGGTGGAAGCGACGCAAGCTTCAGCTCCAAACTAAAGCTGCAGTAACATTGCAGCGAGCTTTTAGAGAGTGGCATTTCAGGAGACAAGCAAGAGAAAAGTCCGCTGTGGTGATCCAGTCATGGTACAGAAGACACAGGGAAGTGCAGAAATATATTCATATTAGGTCTTGTGTTGTAGCAATCCAGAGAAGATTTCGGTGCTNTCAAGCCCTGAAGTTATATCAAAGAAGGAAAGATGCTGTCCTGACTCTGCAGAAACACTACAGGGCGTATCAGAAGGGGAAGCTCGCACGCACTGACTATCTGCGGAAACAAGCTGCCGCCATTCGACTGCAGGCTGCATTCAGGAGGATGAAGGCTCGCAATTCACACAGGCGGATTCGAGCTGCCTGTGTTCTTCAGTCCTACTGGAGAATGAGACAGGAAAGACTTCAATTTTTAAACCTTAAAAAGGTTGTTATCAGATTGCAAGCACACATAAGGAAACATCAACAATTACAGAAATATAAGAATATAAAGAAAGCAGCTATTATAATTCAAACTCGTTTCCGAGCTTCCGTTTCGGCCAGGAANGTTCTAGCATCTTACCAGAAAACACGGTCTTCAGTCATTGTTCTACAGTCTGCATATAGAGGGATGCAAGCCAGGAAAATGTTTAGACATACTTTAACATCTGTTATAAAGATTCAGTCATATTATCGGGCTTATATATCAAGAAAGAAATTTCAGAGCTTCAGAAAGGCCGCAATAAAACTACAGTCAGTTGTCAGAATGAAACAAACACGTAAACAGTATTTACATTTAAGAGCGACTGCACTATTTATCCAGCAGTGGTACCGTTCCCAAAAAATGGCTGCACAAAAGAGAAAAGAATACACGCAGGTGCGAGAATCCTGTATCAAATTGCAAGCATATTTTAGAGGATGCCTTGTCCGAAAGCAGATGAGGTTGCAAAGCAAAGCTGCCATTTCTCTACAGTCTTCCTTCAGAATGAGGAAAATGAGGCAGCGGTACCTGAAGATGTGCGAGGCAGCTGTTGTCATTCAGAATTTCTACCGTGCCTACAAAGCACAAGTCAGTCAAAGGAAGAAGTTCTTGCAGGTCAAAGCAGCAGCCATTTGTTTGCAGGCAGCTTTCAGAGGCTACAAAGTCCGCCAGATTATCAAGCAGCAGTCTACAGCTGCTGTTACAATCCAGAGGGTTTTTAGAGGCTACAGTCAGAGNATGAAATTCCAAACCATACTTCAGTCTGCTCTGAAGATTCAGAGATGGTACAGGGCACACAAGATTGCTTCTGACATGAGAACACAATTTCTCAAGACAAGAGCGGCTGTGGTTTCTTTCCAGTCTGCCTGCCGTGGCTGGAGAGTTCGGCAGCAGCTCAGGAGGGAACATCAGGCTGCAGTGAAGATCCAGTCTACTTTTAGAATGGTCCTGGCCCAGAAACAGTTTAAACTATTAAGAACAGCAGCAATAGTCATCGAGCAGCATGTCAGGGCATGGGCTGCAGGAAAGAGGCAGCGCTTGGAGTATGTTAAACTCCGTCATGCAGTTCTGGTGTTGCAGGCTACATGGAGAGGAAAGACAGTGAGAAGACAGATTGCCCAGCAGCANAGATGTGCTGCCCTCATACAGTCATATTACAGAATGCACGTTCAACAAAGGAAGTGGAAGATCATGAAAACAGCTGCTCTTCANATTCAAGCATATTACAGGACTTACAAAGTTGGAAAAGAACAGCGCTGTTTATATTTGGAAACAAAAGCAGCTGTAGTAACTTTACAGTCAGCTTACCGTGGTATGAAAGTGAGAAAACGAGTAACAGAATGCAACAGAGCAGCAGTCACTATACAGTCTAAATTTAGAGCTTACAGAACCCAAAAGAAATACAGAAACTGTAGAACTGCAGCTATTGTAATTCAGAGATGGTATCGGAATCTTAAAATTACAGCCCTGCAACATCAGGAGTATCTTAACTTAAAGAAAACAGCAATTAAAATTCAAGCTGTTTATAGAGGTGTTAGAGTAAGAAGACATATTCAACACATGCATGTGGCAGCCACACTTATTAAAGCCATGTTTAAGATGCATCAGTCAAGAGTAAGATACCACAGGATGAGAACAGCAGCTGTTGTAATTCAAAGGAGATATAGAGCATATTGTTTAGGTAAAACTCAGCGTGAGAAGTACCTGGCAACTCTGCAGGCTATTAGAACTCTTCAGGCAGGTGTTAGAGGAGCAAGAGTTAGGCAGACTGTGAGAAAGATGCGGATCGCAGCAACACTCATTCAGTCATGCTTTAGAAGATACAGACAGCAAACATATTTTCATAGGTTAAGGAAGGTGACAAAGATGGTGCAGCAGAGATACCGAGCAGTGAAAGAAAGAAGCATTCAGTTTCAGAGGTACANTAGACTGAGACATTCTGTAATACTCATTCAGGCTGCCTTTAGGGGACTGAAAGTTAGGAGACATCTGAAAGCTATGCACTTAGCTGCCACACTCATTCAGAGGAGATATAGAACTCTACTGATGAGAAGAAAATTCCTCTCTCTCAGGAAAACTGTTGTTTGGATTCAGAGACAATACCGTGCAAATCTTCACACCAAGAATCACCNGCAATTTCTGTTGGAAAAGGCAGTTATTAAGATCCAGGCATCATACAAAGGATGGGTGGTGAGAAAAAGGATGCAGAAGATGCACAAGGCTGCCACGGTGATCCAGGCCGCCTTCAGAATGCACAGAGCCTATATGAGGTACCAGGGTTTGAAGCAGGCCTCAGCTGTGATCCAGAAGCAATACCAAGCACACAGAGCTGCAAGAATGCAGAGGCAGCTTTTCGTCAGACAGAGACATGCTGCTGTGATCCTTCAGGCTGCCTTTAGGGGGATGAAAACCAGAAATCAGTTGAAGACTATGCATTCTTCTGCAGCCCTTATTCAGAGTCAATTCAGAGCTTTAGTAGTTAGGAGGAGATTCATTGCTCTCAGAAAAGCTGCTGTGTTTGTTCAGAGGAGATACCGAGCCACCATGTACACCAAGCATCAATTGCACCAATTCTTGCAGTTACGGAAGGCAGCCATTACAATACAGTCATCTTATCGAAGACTGGTAGTACAAAAGAAGTTACAAGAAATGCACAGGGCTGCAGTTCTTATCCAGGCTACTTTTAGAATGCACAGAGCATATGTTAGATTTCACACTTGGAAACGTGCCTCGATCATAATTCAGCAGCATTATCGAACATACAGAACTATGAAATTACAAAGAGAAAAACTTATGGGATATATTGGACAGTGGGATTCTGCTATGGCCATTCAAGCTGCACGTAAAGGAATGAAAGTGAGCCAGCTTTTAAAAGAAAAACACAATGCTGCTGTCATAATACAAAGCACATACAGGATGCACAGGCAGCACTGTTTCTACCAGAGGCTTCGGTGGGCAGCAAAAGTAATACAAGAAAAATATAGAGCAAATAAACAGAGACAGCAAGCTCTTCTGCTCAATGTATGCAAGGAAGAAACAACTCTTGATCAGATGCATTTTCAGGATTCAAACACTACAAAAAAAATTCAGCACCAGCATGAGGCTGCTGTGATTATACAGAAGCATTTTAGAGCCTTTAAAGCAAGGAGGCATGTGGAGTCTGAGAGAGGCTTCCAGGTAAGTAATGTGCCACATAAGTACCTGGCTGCCACACTAGAGTCACTTTGCCAAATGCACGTGCTAAAGCTGCTTAATGAGCAAAGAGGTATATTTTTTGTTGTGGTGGTATAGCATTATTATAGGTCAGGTTTGAAAGGAAATAAAATGTTAGCAATTCAGCAGACATACCCTTCATGGCCACAGGGATCAGATGCAAGGGTTTGAGATGGTGATGAGTTCAGTGTGGAGCACCAGACTATAATGTCTCACAGGTGTCCCAGCAGCTCACTATGTCTGGAGGTCAGAAGAGCAGTGGGTTTCTTAGTTTGATTTGTACATTTTTATCACATACTGATAATTGAACCTGTGGAAGGATGTCTAAGAAGAAGAGGGCCTAAGACTTGGATCTGGAGAACATAACAATTTAAGAGTATTGANCAAAGGCTACATGATCCTAGGAAACAAAGAAGAAAACTAAGAACTTGGTATTAACAAGCCAAGGATTGGGGGAGAATAGGAAGGGTACTCAAATTCTAGATGCTGTGAATCAGTGGGTGTTTTAGTTTTTAGTTAGGATCACATAAGCTACATGACAGAGAAGCCAAACTAATCTCATGAAAAGTCAACTGAATTATATTTTATACAAGAAGAGGCTTGGGAGGTATTTCATTTCACAGGATATTTATAAATATTAACTGATATTACCATTTGAACTGTAGATCAACAAGTATTTCATTTCTCTGGTCCATAATTTCTGTATTTTGTTACTATAAGGATTAATCATTTTTAAAATTTTTAATTGAGTAAGTTATAGGTATCACTATCACAAAGTTGCCAAAATGAGAAAATCTGGCTGTCCTTTCAAAATTCTGCTGCAGGCAGACCATGTAATCACAAATGAAAGTGATGAGGGAGCTGTTGTTCTTTGTCTCCAGAAAGTAGAATTTATCTTATTTCTGTTCTTCCACATGTGTTGAGGACAGTGAGCGTCTACCTGGTTTTCAACAAATCATGCATAGCTTACAGTTTTCAACTTTCAATTAGGCTGTGCTGAAGTGGGCTGGCAGCCAGCCACACAGTGTGTATGATCAAGTGTATGCTGCACGTACACTATTGTAATAGCCACTGCTATCAGAAGTCTCACTGTGTGTCTGTCTAGTAAAGAGGCAGAATCCAACTTGATTTTCACAATTAATTTTTGTTTCCACTAATTGCATATTAACTGTTTTTATATATGCAACTAATATAACATTAATTGCATAAGATATTTCTAATTTGTAATCTTAGACCATTACTGTATCCTTATTGTATTTATATGCTTGATATAGGCTGTATGGAGGAAGTATAAAGCTAAGAAATACTTATCCAAAGTGGAAGCTGCCTGCAGGATTCAAGCTTGGTATAGGTGTTGGAGAGCACGCAAGAGATATCTAGCTTTATTAAAAGCGGCTAAAATTATTCAAAGATACTTCTGTGCCAAGCTGGAGAGAGTGAGGTAATGTATCACAACTCTATGGAAGTGTGTAGGATCTAGGTAAAGTAACACTGCTTATTTTCTTTTAAATAATTGCTATGTTCAATTTATATATTTTTAAAAATTGTGTATGTGTGTTTTTGCACAAAATATATCTTCTGAACTTAGTTTTTTTATGTAAAGTGTAACTTTGATAACATGATTTAGTAAAAAGTATTTATGTGATTAGTTCAAATCCAAAGGGATGAATATAAGAACAGAAGATTGGAAAGTGTGTGAACTGGTCCAGTATTGATTTCTACTTTCTTTGTTGTTTTAGCCACTGTGGTAGAATATTATTTTAAGGTGTATTACTTTTGTTTATGCTCTGGAACATTTGCTTAATGATGCAAAGACATGTTACATTTGTTTAATTAAATAAAATTAACCTGTGGTCAGGAGGCTGCTTCAGCAACTAGCTGACAGGAAGTGGTAGAGGGAACCAGGTGGAGGAGAAGGGCTTTTACGTGGGGACTGGAAGAAGGACGCCTGACTTTTTTGGAGACTCGAGCAAGGAGAAGGACGTGAGTTACTTGCTATTCAGCCTCTCTGAGCAAGCAGAATTTCACCTCAACCTCTGAATCTTGAGTTCTTTAGGGACAGAGATTTAGATAAGTTCCCTTTGTAGCTTTGAAAGAGTGGGATCTAGGGGAACAGAATCCCCTCAGGCTGTGGCCCTTGCAGCCAAACTGCTGCTGGGAGCAGCAAGGGCAAGTTGCAGTTTTCCTTAGTTGTGATAGAAAGTAAGTTAGGTGTAAAACTTTGGATTATTTTCTCTGAATATGCTAACTACAAATGGACAGATTATTGCAAATGTAATTTTTAATTGATAACTGTTTTGTTGTGTGTAGTTTTACTATGTTAAAATTAAAAACTTTTTTTTAGACAAAAAAGGGGAAATGTAAAATATTATTTTAAGATGTGTTACATTGTTTGTGCTGTGGAATATTTGTTTAATGATGGAAAGATGTGTTGCATTCTTTTATGTTACATTTGTTTAACTCTGTGAAGCTGTGTTACTTTGCCTGTGTAAACATCTGATAGTCTAATAAAGAGGTGAATGGCCAATAGCGAGGGTAGAAGAAAGGATAGGTATGGCTGGCAGGCAGAGAAATAAATAGAAAGAGAAATCTGGGAAAAGAAGGAGTAGAGAAGTAAAGGGGGATTTCAGGGGCTAGCTACCCAGCCAATTTTGGAGTAAAAGTAAAACTGAGATTTACAGAAGAGAAAAGTAAAAGCTCAGAGGCAAAAGGTAGACAGGATAATTTAAGTTAAGAAAAGCTGGCAAGAAACAAGCCAACCTAAGGCCAGGCATTTATAATTAAGAATAAGCCTGTGAGTGATTTATTTGGGAGCTGGGTGGTGGGCCCCCACAAAGAGTAAAGAGTTAAGAAAAAAAGTGTGAGTGATAGAGAGAGACAGGTTATCACTGTCCACTTGATTTGGGGACAGGGTCTTTCACTGAACTCACCAGTTAGCTAAGGTGAGTACCCAGCAAGCTCTCGCTTTGCTTGTCTTCACATTTAGTGCTAGGGTTTACAGACATGCTCAGCTTATTTGAATTCAGGTCCTCATGCCTGCACAGCAGACACTTTACCGATTGAGCAGTCTGGGTTTTGTTTTTGTT
>LZPO01097851.1:21568-41311 GCA_001675575.1 Neotoma lepida
AACTCATGGCCCCAAAAGAATATTCCTTCTAAGTTACATAGAATGTCACAGGCTTGTAAAACCAAGTGTGGAAAATACTTACTGAAAAGCTTTCTTTTAACTCGGGTGTTTGTAAATTTGTTATGGAAACCAAATTACAGTGATAAACATGTGTTGAATGTAGCAAAAAGGGCAGGTTTCACAGAAACAGCAAAGGCAGACAGATGTGACTGCCAGGGTGCTTAAAGCAGTGGTGACATCCTCGCAGCAGGAAATTAAGTCCCAAGAAAATCATTACTANATTTTAAAAACAACCATCAAAAATAACAAAAATGCTCATTCCCAACAACTCATACAAATCAACCTGAAGAAAAGCCACAATTCCAATCCAGTCAGACTTCCTGGGAGGCCTTAGGCAATCCTTCACGGATTTCTAAAGATCAATATTTAAGCAGCATCAAGAAAACAAATATAGAGATTTTTCTTCTCTTTCCTGTTTGTGAAATCACCACAGGCCTTCACAGAACAAAGTAGGAAATAAAAGGAAAAATCATTTTCCAACACGAAGAGAAAATAAGGCAATGGGGAGGGGAGGCTGAAGAGAGATTTTTATAGATCTTACCAGTAAGTTTTACTGACATCTAAGAGCCAATTTTCAGTGCTATTTCTTAAGTGATTTAAAAGTAAATCTCTAACTAAAATGGTCTTGCTATGAGCCTCTATCTAAACTATCTCCTACAGCTGATAATGCTGCCTTGGGGGTTATAGAGCCTTCAGGAGTTTGGGACTGGAGAGAAGAAGGTGGGGAGGGGGCAGCTGGTATTTGAAGATATAGCACAGCATTGTCTAGTTGTGCTTCCCCTGCGGTGACCNGACCAGCCACCTCACGCTGCATGGCACACAGGACCATTCCTGTTTCCATGCTGCTCTCCAGCAGAATGGGTTTAGTACCTCAAATATATCTCGCCTCCTCCTTAAATTGCTTCTGCTGGGTATTTCGTTACAACAATGAGAACATTCATTAATATGTGTCTTGTCACTAATTCTGGAGGGGTTGGAGCCACAGGTACAATTTTTATGTGCATGATCCAGAAATGAGCAGAAGCTGGTCCTGTCTCTGCCAAGGGTCCTCTCAGGCACCACATATCCATAGCTCCTTCTGAGTGAAACTTTTCCCATCCCAGAATTTACCATGGCAAACTAGTTTGAATAAAAATCCACAAAGCTTGAGAATGTTTGTGCTTCAAATGAGTGGTNTGAGGGAAAATGGTCTCCTAACTTATGACTTTTTTCCTAGTATGCATGACNGATTCTTATATCTGCCTACCCCACAATTGCTACTTATCAATAGTCAAAATAACCCAGTGGCCTACAAAATGTATTTTGAAAAAGAAATCCCCTCAGGTGGTTATCATTCCTCTACCCTCAGCCTAGCTCCTTGAGAATCATCTACTTGAATGCTCACCCTAAGCTCTAGTATGCTAGTGTGTTTCTCATTTTTCGATTCCAGTATTACATCCCACTTAGATGATTCTATCTACTCCATGGCTAGAGATGGCTATTTGATTCTCTTACAAATATCTCTTACTCAAATGCAACTATTTATCTTCAATTAGACACCTTTTTTGATAGACACACAGGTCCATCAATCTCAGCAAATTCAAAATTAACCTAACACATTTTTCTGTAAATGAGATAAGCCTATTCAAAGGTATTCATATTAAAAAGGCATAACAAAAAGTAAGTGAACCCCCAGGGACAAATGTGATATAGAGTCAACAAGTGNACTAGAAAGCCAAGGATCAGGCTTTTTCCTCTAAGGGGTGTTGATTCTTTATGTTCTGTCAGGCTATCCATCCTTGTTTTCCAAAGGCTGTGATAACTTCAAATTANGCTCCGTATTGATCTTGCATTCACATTTCAAAGATGATCTGACTGTAATAATAATAAATAAAACCTTGAGGGAGGAGGGCCAGAAGTGACCCAGGATAAGGTTACNAGGCAACACAGGTCCCACAATTCATGGCCAGAGACTAAGGAAGCTGACAGTAGATGTGAGCTTATTCAGGGTAAGGCTCACAGAGAACCACATGAGATGGTAGCAGAGGAAACACTAGCCTGGTGAAAGGTGCTGAGCCCTGGATAGTCACTTTTACTGCAGAGAGCTGTGGCTTTGAATACCAATTTCACCTCCGCTCTACTATGACTTAGTCCTCTCATAAACATCGCAAATGCCTCCACTAAAAGAAGAAACATTACCTGGTATTACAGAGAATCACAAGTGGTCAAAGTGGGGAGAACAAATGACTTTGGAGTTCTCATTCCCAACTGGAATATCTATANCCTAACCTTATTCTGCCTCACCATTGGCCAAACAGCTTTATTTATCAACCAATCAGAGCAACACATTTTTAGAAAGACATTCCCATCACAAAATCAAGAACATAACAGGGATTAATATATTTTTCAATGATAATGCTGAAAATTAAGTTTCAATCCTCCAATTAAAAAACTACAGACTAGAAGACTGGATTGAAAAACAGGACCAATCTTTCTGCTGCCTCCTAGAAACATACCTCACCACCAGACATAGATACTGCCTCAAGATTAAAAGGACAGAAATAGTTGTTACAGCCAAATGGGACTAGGAACAAAGCATGTAGAGCTATTCTAATATCTGACAAAAGTGTCTTCAAACAAAAGCTACCACACTGATTTAAAGAAAATCACTTCCTAGTCATAAACAGAACAATCCATCAAGAAGATATTAGATTTCAAAACACATACGCACTGTCTTGGTTAGGGTTTCTGTTGCTGTGATGAAAAGCCATGACCAAAAGAAAGTTGGGGAGGGGAGGAAAGGGTTTGTTTATTAGGCTTACATCTCCCTAACTGTTCATCACTAAAGGAAGTCACAACAGTAACTCTAAAAGGGCAGGAACCTGGAGGCAGGAGCTAATACAGAGACCATGGAGGAGTGCTGCTTACTGGCTTGCTCCCTATGGCTTATTCTGCCTGCTTTCTTATAGAACCCAGACTACCTGTCCAGGGATGGCCCACCCACTATGGCCCAGACTCTTCCACATTGATCACCTGCATGGGACTAACCTAGGCACTCTGCATAAATGTTATAGTTGTGTAGCTTGGTCTGCTTGTGGCACTCCTAACAGTGGGAGTAGGTGCTGTTTCTGACTCTTTCTGACTTTGAGGACCCTACTCTTCATACTGGGTCACCTTGCCCAGCCTTACTACATGGGGAGGTGCTTAGTCTTACTACAACTTGATATGCCATGTTTTGTTGATATGCATGGGAAACTTGCCCTTTCTTGAACAGAAATGGAAGAGAAGTGGATTAGGGGATGGAAACACAGGGGAGGTGGGGGAGGAACTGGGAGGAGAGGAGGGAGGGGAAACTGTGGCCAGAATGTAAACCAAACAAACAAATAAAATACCCTACAGGCCTGCCTATAGCTCAATCTTATTGAGGCATTTTCTCAGTTGAGGCATCCTCCTCTTCAATGACTCTAGCTTGTATCAAGTTGACATAAAACTAGCGCATGAACCAAACATGAGGATACCCAATCTCAGAAAACAAATGTTATGATATGTAAAGCCACAGATTAACCCCAGGAGAGTGACAGAGTCTATAGTTTCAATACTCCATTTTTACCAACAGACAGGTCAGTTGGGTAAAAATTATAGAGAGAAACACCAGAGTTAAATGATACTATGCATCAAATGAACATAATAGACATCTAGAGAACATTCCTCCAAAGCATTAAACAATACATGCTCTTCTCAGCAGCCCATGAACAATTTTTCAGAATTGATCACATATTAATGCACAGAGCAAGCCTCAACAAATGTCAGGAGATTGAAATAACACACTCCATTTTAATATGATGAGATAAAACTATGTAGAAACAGAAATAAGAAACTACAGAAAGCACACAAACTTAAGAAGATCAAATAACATACAATTGAATCATAAGTTGGTTACTGAAGAAATCAAGAAAGAAATTTTTAAAATTCCTAGAATTGGATGAAGCTGAAATTCAGCATACTAAAATTGATGGCATCTGGTGAAAACAGCCCAGAGGAAGGCTTATTGCACTAAATTCTTCCATTGGAAAAAAAAATCAACTCAAGTAACCTAATGATCTACCTGAAGGTCTTAGAAAAACAAGAACAAAACAATCCCAAGGCAGTGACAGGTAGAAATAATAAAAACCAAGGCAGAAATGAATGAAAACAAAGAATCAATTAAACAAAGAATTGATTCTTTGGAAAAATATTTACAAATCTTAAGTCAAATTATCCAGAGAAAGAGGGAATGAACAAGAACACCCAAATTAACAAAATTAGAGATGAAAAGGGAAAAACTACAACATAAACAATGATTTTTTTTTTAGAAAAGAGGAAGTACCTTAAATAGCAATATTCAACTACCTAGAGTAAATAAAACAAGAGAAGGAAATACAGGGATATAAAGAGGAAAACAATACAAAGTACTCCTATTTGTACCTGGTGTGTTCTCTAAAACAGAACCTAAAGATACCACGAAAACATGCTCAGAACTGATTAACACCTCCATCTAAGTCACAGGTTAAAAAATTAGCACAAACATCAATAGCTTTCCTGTACATCAGTGACAAACATACTAAAAAGAAATTAAGAAAACAATACAATAGTCACAACAAACAAACAAAAACTTGGAATTAATCTAACCAAGGAAACAAAAGATAACCACAATAAAAATTTTAAGACACTGAAGAAAGGATATTGAGGAAGGTAGTAGAGGACGTAAAGACTTTCCATGCTCAGTGATTGGAAGAATTAATANTCTGAAAATAACCATGTTACCAAAAGCAATCTATATATTCAATGCAATTCCAGTAAAAATTCCAGGGCATTTTTCATAAACAGAAATAATCTCAAAATCCATGAGGAATCACAAAAGACCTTTGGTAGCCAAAGCATTTCTGAGAAGAATGAATACAACTGGAGCTATCGCCAGACCTTATTTCAAATTATACTACAGAAGGATAGTAAAAAAGCAGGGTGATACTGGTACAAAAACATACACATAGATTAATGTAATAAAACAGAGGAGTGAGATAGAAATTCATGCTACCAGGACTGCATGATTTTTTATTAAAAAAGAACCAAAAATATACATTGAAGAAAAGACAGCAACTTCAACAAATGGTTCTGAGGAATCGAGATTTCAAAATGGAGAAAAATGAAACTAGATCCTTATCTATCACCCTGTGAAAACTCAACACCAAATGATTCAAGGACTTCAACATAAGATCGGATACCCTGAAGCTGCNTGAGGAAAAATTAAGGATTATCCTTCAACTTAGGATCATCACTAGGTAAGAACTTTCTGACTAGGATTCTGATAACCCAGTAATTAAGACCAACAATTGACAAACGGGACATCATGAAACTAGAATGTTTCTGTACAGCAAAGAAAATTATCAACCAAGTGAAAAGGCAGCCCACAAAAGGGTGGAAAATCGTTCTCAGCTCTACATATGACAGAAGGTTAGTATCTAGAACATACAGAGAATGTTTTAAAACAAAACACAATAACAACAACAACAACAAAACAACCCTAAAAATCAAGAAAACAAACAACCTGATGAAGTGGGCTATGGAACTGAGCAGAAAGGTCTCAAAAGAATAGGCACAAATGGCTAGGAAACACATGGAGAATTTCAATACCCATGGCTATAGAGATACGCAGATTTAAAGTACTTTAGGATTCCATCTCACCGTAGTCAGAATGACGGTCATCAGGGATATAAGTGAGAACAAATGCTAACGGGCACGTGGGAAAAGAGGAACCAATTGCAGGCACTACAGAAATTAGCTAGAAGGTTTTTCAAACAGCTAGAAATAAATGTACTATATATTACTCCTGTACACATACTGAAAGAATTTCATATCCTACTCAGAGATACTTGCATATCCATGTCCATTGCGGCTCTCGTCACAATAATTATGAAATGGGATCAAGTTAAATATTTATCCACAGAAGAACAGAAAGAGAAAATGTGATTTGCTTGTACAATGGAATTTATTAAACTGTAAATAAAAATTTAATAATGATATTTGCAGGTATATGGAAGGAACTGGAAGAGGAATACTAAGTGAGGAACTACCCAAAGCCCCAAGGTAAAGCACCACATAATGTGACTAATATTTAGATCTTAGATTCAAATCTTTTGTTTTGTGAGTTTAAGGTGGAATACATGTGGAAGTTAGGAAACTGTTAAGGGGTCATTTGAGGGTGTATTAAGAGAAGGGAGTTAGAAAATGAAAGTAGAGAATGGGAATACGGGGGGGTATAAACAAGGAGGGGTATAATGGGCTTTGGGAGAGATGGAGGTAGATGTGGGTCAAGGAAAACTAAGGAAGTATTTGAAAAAGCTTTATGAAATCTCACTATTTGTAAGCTAATTAAAAATATCAGCTTACAAATGAAAATGAAGGACTTTGAACCAAGATACCCTGCATGGGTTGACAATGCTTCTCCTTGAAGACATGGGTTATTAAATGAAAATCTCAGTGCCAGGAATGGTATATCTTCCTACAGTTATTGGTTGTGGAGGCTTTAGAGATTCTCAAAATAACACAGGCTGTAGCCACTGATTTTGGTTCACTTCTCAAACTAGGAGAAAAAACAAACAAGAAACGACAACAAAATGTTGCTGGGCAGTAATGGCGGTGGTGGTGGCAGTGGTGGTGGTGCATTACTTTAATTTCAGCATTCAGGAGGAAAGGCAGGTGGATCTCTGAGTTTGAGACCAGCCTGATCTACAGAGAGAGTTCCAGGGTGGCCTGGGCTAGACAGAGAAAGCCTGTCTCAAAACAAAAACAAAAACAAAAACAACAACAACAACAACAACAACAACAAAAAACACGATAAAGAAAGAAGGAAGGAAGAAAGGAAGGAAGGAAGGAAATGAAAAAGAATATATATATATATATATATATATATATATATATATATATATATTTAGTTGCAAAACATGGAGAAATCCCACAACATTGACCTGGAAACATTCTCCCTACCAGATAGCTTTCATAATGCAGGAAGTGGTTATGCAGGCCACTAAAGCAGAAATGTCATCGATGGATATAAGCTCTGTATGCTAATTTAATGACCTGATAGACAAAATACACCCATAGATTCAGTGATATGATTGTTTTGGCGGTAACCATCTCAACTGCTTCCTCATTGGATTTAAGGACTATTCCACAAGAGTGAAATTATGCCTAGTACTGAGGACCTAGTACTGAGGACCTGCTCAGAAGCCCATCACTATGGACACCGTAGGCCCCAGGAGGGGAACCTAACTCTGCTGTTTTGCTAAATGGACATGCCAAACTGTCTTCTGAATATTTATGTTCCTGCCTTTGATTAGTGCAGCTCTCAGCCTGAGTTAAAGAAACTTCTTTTGTAGTAGGCAGCAGTCAATGCAGAGGGTCCTGATCAGTCAGAGTGATGAGGATAAGCCACCAGTGAATGCTCAGCTGTAAATTGGGCACATATACTAACCTCCACAAGGCTTGGGAACTTGAGGAAGAGGGAGTAGAAAAATACAAGAGCCAAATCGGGGAGAGATTCTGTGAAATGATGATCCCTGACCATTACATTCATGAAGTCACAGTAGCTGTGGTTACTTTCACAAGATCAGGACAGTCAATAATTGCAGGATGGATAGGAGCTGGAAACACGTGATTAAAACTCTAAGGAGCTGTTGGCAATTGCAGGCTCCTGGTCGAGGGGGGCTAGTTCTTTGGGGATGTGGCACTTGGTACATTGGCTACTTACATGTGGATGGCACTAATAGAACCTTCAGTAGGGTATATATACATACATACATACATACATACATACATACATACATAAATACATACATACATACATAAATGGGAGATATACTGGGTGGTTTTATGTCATCTTGACACAAGATAAAGTCACCTGAGAGGAGGGAGCCTCACTGAAGAAAATACTTCCATAAGATAGGGCTATAGGCAAGCCTGTAGAACATTTTTTCCATTACCGATTGATGGGGAGGGCCCAGTCCATTGGGGGTGGTACCATCCCTGGGCTGATGGTCCTGAGTTTTGTAAGAACTGGGAGTCCAGTTGAAGAGAGGGAGGAGGAGGGATTATATAAGCAAGAGGGGTCAAGATCATGACTGAGAAACCCACAAAGACAGCTAACCCAAGCTTATGGGAGCTCACAGACTATAGACCGACAGTTAGGGAGCCTACAAGGGACCAACCTAGACCCTCTCCATGTGGGTGATAGTTTTGTAACTTGGTCTGTTTGTGGAGCCCCCAGCAAGGAGACCAAGATCGATCCCTGGTTCATGAGCTTGTTTTTTGGAACCTATTCCCTGTGGTGGAATGCCTTGCTCAGTCTTGATGCAGGGGGAAGAGTTTGGTCCTGCCTCAACTTGATATGCCATGCTTTGTTGATTGCCATGGGCCATGCCCTTTCTGAGGAGTGGATGGGGTGGGGTAGAAAGGAGGTGGGCAGAGGGAATGGGGGGAGAGGAGGGAGGGGAAACTGTGGTTGGTATATAAAATAAATAAATAATAATAATAATAAATAAAAAAAAGAAATCAGGCTGAGCAAGCCATGGGAAGCAGGTCAGTAAGCAACTTGGCCTCTGCATCAACTCCTGCCTCCCAGTTTCTGCCCTGTTTGAGTCCCTTCCTTCAATGATGAACAGCAATATGAAGNNCAAGCCAAATAAACCCTTTCCTCCCCAACTTGCTTTTTTTTGGTCATGGTGTTTTGTCACAGCAGTAGGAACCCTAACTAAGATAGGGATTGTTGGCAGGTCTGAGAGAAGTGGGAGGTAGGTAAAGCTGGATAGGACGAAGATATATTTTATGTATGTATGAAATTGTCAAAGGATAAATACATACTATTTTTCAAAATCTCAACTTGGCATCCTGTGTGAAAATTCTGCTATACTACATTACAGTAGTAACAGGATAGGATTGGCTAACTCAGCAGAGCACTGAATTTGCTGCAGCTCAGGTTACTTCCACCTTCTCGGTTCGTTAGTCATCCCTACCATATCTTCTCAGTGTTAGGCTCTCCACGCTCACTAGCAAGGTTACAAGGCTGCAGCAATTCCAGANAGAAGGAAAGAAGAGAGATCTTAGTTTGTTTCCTTTCAAAAGTGGGAAAAACTTCTGAAAACAAACCCAACCAAATTTTACCATGCATTCAGCGGAATCTGGTTTATTTTTCCATCTCCAAACCAAAGGGAGTACATTTGATAACACCTATGATAGCTTAAGGAATCCTGGGGTCTCCTGGGTTAGGCCTGACTCTCAGTGATCACTTTCCAGTTCTCCCTTGGACCCTTACTGTCTTCTGTCCTTATTTTCTGCTCTTTTTGTCCACTATACTTGTCATAGTTTTTTAAACTTGCCAAGCAAGTTTCCATCTGGAATTTTGCTTATACTTTTTCCTACTTCGCTCACATCTCTTCTCAAATGTCATTTCTTCAAATATTTCTTTATTCCCATATCTAATCTGAAAATAACACCCTGACACATTCTGCCCTCCTTTCCATGGTATTCACTACTACCAGACATTACACATTTATGTGCTTTTCCATCTAATTTTCTACTGGAATGCAACTCCAAGCCAGGGTTTTCTTCCTTACTCCCCATCACATTTCACCAGAACTTGGTACCTTTTCTGGCACATAGTTAGTGTTCACTAAGTAATTTTTTGAGGCAGTGGGAGGGGCTTGGACCTGCCTTAACTGAGTGTATCAAGTTCTGCTGACTCCCCATGGGAGACCTTACCTTCTCAGAGGAGGGAACAAGGGTGGGGGGTGAGGAGTAGGGGGTGTTAGGGGAAGGCTGGGGGGAGGGAGAAGGGAAGAGAGGGGATTTGTGGTTGGTAAGTAAAATGAATAAAAAATTTCTTAATTAAAAAAAAACTAAATGAAGAGTTTCTCAGTTTCAAATTCTAGAAAGGAAGGATTTTCTTAGCTAAAATGGGATAGGTGGCTACTGACAGTTGAGGAAATTATAGTGGAGTAAGATGTGCTTCATCTGTAGGTGACCACGTGCCCTGCTTTGTTCTAGATAATTTCTATTGGAATATTCTTTTCTGTTTTTAAATTCAATGATTACTAATCATCTTCACATATTGTGAATNCTAGTTCAGTGTTTACACATATTGGTGTATTTAATCCCCTTAACAACATAAGCAGGAGATGTCTTCATCCTCCTTTAAGAGGGAGGGAATTGAAGCACAAAGCAGTTGAACAATATCCTGTTACAGTAGAATGAGGAGGTCAGCAGACCTAGCCTTTGTGCTGGGCTGAAAAGGCTGTCTGCCACGANTTAACTCCTTTCTCCTCCATGTAAATCCAACAAACTGTCTGAAAAATCTCAAACACCTCACCATGCTGTGCAAGGACTTCTATAATCTAATTTTGCTTCTTATTCTAGTCTTATTTCAGCATAGCAACTTACTTTCACCTTTCATAAAATTTTTATAGAATCAACTTCTTTTTTGTTGCTGTTTCTTTTTTTCTGTTGGTTTTTTGTTTGTTTGTTTGTTTGTTTGTTTTTTGAGACAGTATCTCTCTATGTAGCTCTGCCTGTCCTAGAACATCACTATGTAGACCAGGCTAGCCTTGAACTCACTGAGGTCTTCCGGCCTCNGCCTCCTGAGTGCTGGGAGCCCAGCCTTAGACCAAGCTTCCTTTTCCTAGACAATCCATGTTTTTCTCAGATCTACATCCTTTTGCTTACGAACTTCCTCTATCTAAATTGTCACAGTGCTGCCTCTTCTAAAGCCGTTCTTATCTCCCCCTACTGCCATAGTGCCCTCTATTAAAACACATTATTTCTCCTCTTGAAAGTAGAGTTCATATCTTGGTCATTTTTGGTACTTTTACATGGAAATGAGATCAAAGAACAATAGGGGAAAGTGAAAATGATAATAGAATAAAATGTCCAGAGAACAATATTCTTCAATGGCCCACAATAAAACAGAAATAGATATTTACTCTTCGTAATGGGGCTGAGTAAGCGGTGACCTGTGGGTTACATATCCTAGACTTATTTTGTTATTGAAGCTTTATCCCTATCCACGCAACCATGTTCATTCATCTATGCACAGCTGATGACTTCTTCCAGGCAACAATTGAGCAGTTGTGACAGAGACCATATGTCCCACAATGCTGAAAATAGTTCATATCTGTCCCTGTGCAGGTGGAACTTGGTGACTCCAGCTTTACAATTGAATGTTTAGTGACTGTCATACAAATACCATTTGCTGTCCTTCCTTAGCATCAGTCAATCTGTATTTTCTACCCCTGGGTAAGTGTGGGTAAGTATGGACATTACTACAGGAAAGGAGGATGGGTGAAATTCAATGTCAAACCACCAAGCTTGCTTCCATTCACGGATGAGAAAATTTATTTCCAGATTTCAAGAAACCAATTTATACCTATTCTATTTTTAGGTTTGAGACCAGGATGAAACTAGGACACTTCTACAGGTGTGTGAGTATTTAACTCCAAACCCTTAAGTTGCATTTGGAATTATTCTTGTTACTGAAGAAAGTCTTGGTCTTCTGTGTGCTTCACAATGACATTGGATCAGGAAGGATGACCTTCTTCACCCGTTCCTCATAGGACAAGATGTGGCTTGAGCTCCCCGCTGTACCCACTGAGCTCACCTAAGAGGGAAACCATATAATTAATTTATTTTATCAAAAAAGAAGGCAGCTATGTTCAAAAAGAAGATTAAGAGTCTCACCTAAGGCCAAGAGAGTGAGGAGGGGCAATGATAGAGAGGCTAATCCAGAATTTTAGGGAGGATGATATTGGAAGAAGAAAAGGAAGGTGACCATAAGGACATCTTTATATGCACAAGTTAATCAAATAAAGTTCTACAGTTTTCATGAGGAGAAAACTGAACTCTTACTTTGTTCTCTGAAGTCTTGGTGTCGACATTGGTGCACAAAAATAAGTTTCCTCAGTGGACTTTTGTCCTCCTAATGTGGAGAGCACAGCTAAGGGGCTTGGTGTACTATTAGAATAGCAATTCATTTGGGGGAAGATGTCCTTTGCAAAAGGAAATTGGAACTTCCATTCTAATCCATGCAATCATCCCTATGCATTTTCCCAGATCATAGAACAAAACAGGATGGGAGTTGGCATGCCAAGAGAGTTTGTTCACTTTCAGTCCCACAGAAATTTGTATTTTGTGTGCAGTAACATCTGGACATACGTGGGCAATGCTAGCAGGCCTTACAAAAGCAGATGTTGTGTGAACCATTTTGTACTACTCACCAGTAAAACGGGCAGGCAAGCAGAACAGTGCGGTTCTTTGCCTGGCATTTGGCAAGGAAAAGAAAACAAATGCATTTCTGACATCTGTTCCTATTCTTTACAGCTTAGCTACACCAACCAAGCAGACCTGACCAGGCACAATTGGCAATTATTGACAGCTCCTGACAAGGAGGCTGATCAGGCACAATTGGCAATTGTTGATGAGCCCTGATAAGGATGCCAGAGAAAACTAATAAACAGGGGAAGGAGTGATAATTCATAGTCATCAGGTACCTTGAAGGAAAAGCTAAAAGGACAAATTTTTTGAAACTTGGAGATGTTTTGGAAGACTCATTCATTGCACCACAATAGCTAAAACATAATAACCGTGTTCTTCATGTTCTACTCCGAGTTATTAGGAATAGACTGAAAAGTTAAATCCTTTATATTGTGAAATAATAACAGCTATAATTTATTGAGCACTTGGCATGGCACTGTATCTCTAAACCCATGACAGACAGTTTCTTGTCCTCTGGAGTCTGGGAGAGCACACACAGAGGAGAAGATCAGTAGAGTGATCCTATGGCAGTGGTAGAATGAGAAAGCAGCCTGCATTGACTTCTCCAGCTAACACAGTGTCCCACATTTACCCTGAACATAGTTACGTGTGCCTGTAGAGAGGTGTGGTCCAGGAAGGAAGAGCTGGGACTTGGAGCCAGAATCTTTTACATTTCCTCTGAGAAACTGCAGCTACTGGATTTGATTTAGTTATTGAACTTTGAAACTTGAGTTCATTTATCTATAACTGAACAGCAAAATTGAACTAATTGGGTATTTGTGTGAATTAAATGAAGAAAAANAACATATACATATATGTTTATATTTATGCATAGATATATATATACATATATATTAAACATATATATATATGCATATAACAAAGCTGTCTGCTCCTCTTCCATTCTTTATGGAATCATGTCTTGTGAACCCAGCTCAAATACAAAGACAGATTTTGGTGCTTAATCCTTTATGATACAANTTTAAAAAGCATGTCTTAATCTACCATGTTTGATAGAAGATGCTTCCAATAAAAATAAAGTTTGTTACTGCTCAGATCACACATCTTGCCGTAGATCACACTACCAAGCTTATGGCTTACCGAGCATCTTGACACTATTGTCCTAAGGTGGGTCAGATTTTCCAAACCACCATTCTCAATGAAAAAATTAAGACAAAAAAGCAGAGGAATAGAAGGAACTCAATATTCTGACAAAGGTACCATTACAACTTTGAAAGAATCCATCCGGCATTTATTCCTTCTGGGGAAAGAAGTCTCCATCACATGCTTTTTCCTTCTGTCTTAATTCTAATCCCTTAGGGGCTTTTGGATATATTCCTGTTTCAAATATAATTCCATATATCAAATAAGTATTAAGTAATTATCTGTTGATGTGAAAGAATTCTAATACCTGACTTCCTAAGGAATAACTCTTTAAGGTCAATTTCTGTGACCAACTTAGTCAAGAAGGAAGAGAAAGTCCTAGGAGTGAGGCTTTCTCTAAATTAAAATTTACACTTCAAGCTTCTCTTGTCTGTCGGGAAACACTTCTAAGGTACTCCCATGTCTATGAGAACATCTGAGATGACTACAAAGAGCAAGCAAGACACAACAGTAAATTGTCCCTCAGCAAGGTTACATCGGCAATGTGAACAAGNTTCTGTTGGTTTTTTGTTTGTTTGTTTGTTTGTTTGTTTTTTGAGACAGTATCTCTCTATGTAGCTCTGCCTGTCCTAGAACATCACTATGTAGACCAGGCTAGCCTTGAACTCACTGAGGTCTTCCGGCCTCNGCCTCCTGAGTGCTGGGAGCCCAGCCTTAGACCAAGCTTCCTTTTCCTAGACAATCCATGTTTTTCTCAGATCTACATCCTTTTGCTTACGAACTTCCTCTATCTAAATTGTCACAGTGCTGCCTCTTCTAAAGCCGTTCTTATCTCCCCCTACTGCCATAGTGCCCTCTATTAAAACACATTATTTCTCCTCTTGAAAGTAGAGTTCATATCTTGGTCATTTTTGGTACTTTTACATGGAAATGAGATCAAAGAACAATAGGGGAAAGTGAAAATGATAATAGAATAAAATGTCCAGAGAACAATATTCTTCAATGGCCCACAATAAAACAGAAATAGATATTTACTCTTCGTAATGGGGCTGAGTAAGCGGTGACCTGTGGGTTACATATCCTAGACTTATTTTGTTATTGAAGCTTTATCCCTATCCACGCAACCATGTTCATTCATCTATGCACAGCTGATGACTTCTTCCAGGCAACAATTGAGCAGTTGTGACAGAGACCATATGTCCCACAATGCTGAAAATAGTTCATATCTGTCCCTGTGCAGGTGGAACTTGGTGACTCCAGCTTTACAATTGAATGTTTAGTGACTGTCATACAAATACCATTTGCTGTCCTTCCTTAGCATCAGTCAATCTGTATTTTCTACCCCTGGGTAAGTGTGGGTAAGTATGGACATTACTACAGGAAAGGAGGATGGGTGAAATTCAATGTCAAACCACCAAGCTTGCTTCCATTCACGGATGAGAAAATTTATTTCCAGATTTCAAGAAACCAATTTATACCTATTCTATTTTTAGGTTTGAGACCAGGATGAAACTAGGACACTTCTACAGGTGTGTGAGTATTTAACTCCAAACCCTTAAGTTGCATTTGGAATTATTCTTGTTACTGAAGAAAGTCTTGGTCTTCTGTGTGCTTCACAATGACATTGGATCAGGAAGGATGACCTTCTTCACCCGTTCCTCATAGGACAAGATGTGGCTTGAGCTCCCCGCTGTACCCACTGAGCTCACCTAAGAGGGAAACCATATAATTAATTTATTTTATCAAAAAAGAAGGCAGCTATGTTCAAAAAGAAGATTAAGAGTCTCACCTAAGGCCAAGAGAGTGAGGAGGGGCAATGATAGAGAGGCTAATCCAGAATTTTAGGGAGGATGATATTGGAAGAAGAAAAGGAAGGTGACCATAAGGACATCTTTATATGCACAAGTTAATCAAATAAAGTTCTACAGTTTTCATGAGGAGAAAACTGAACTCTTACTTTGTTCTCTGAAGTCTTGGTGTCGACATTGGTGCACAAAAATAAGTTTCCTCAGTGGACTTTTGTCCTCCTAATGTGGAGAGCACAGCTAAGGGGCTTGGTGTACTATTAGAATAGCAATTCATTTGGGGGAAGATGTCCTTTGCAAAAGGAAATTGGAACTTCCATTCTAATCCATGCAATCATCCCTATGCATTTTCCCAGATCATAGAACAAAACAGGATGGGAGTTGGCATGCCAAGAGAGTTTGTTCACTTTCAGTCCCACAGAAATTTGTATTTTGTGTGCAGTAACATCTGGACATACGTGGGCAATGCTAGCAGGCCTTACAAAAGCAGATGTTGTGTGAACCATTTTGTACTACTCACCAGTAAAACGGGCAGGCAAGCAGAACAGTGCGGTTCTTTGCCTGGCATTTGGCAAGGAAAAGAAAACAAATGCATTTCTGACATCTGTTCCTATTCTTTACAGCTTAGCTACACCAACCAAGCAGACCTGACCAGGCACAATTGGCAATTATTGACAGCTCCTGACAAGGAGGCTGATCAGGCACAATTGGCAATTGTTGATGAGCCCTGATAAGGATGCCAGAGAAAACTAATAAACAGGGGAAGGAGTGATAATTCATAGTCATCAGGTACCTTGAAGGAAAAGCTAAAAGGACAAATTTTTTGAAACTTGGAGATGTTTTGGAAGACTCATTCATTGCACCACAATAGCTAAAACATAATAACCGTGTTCTTCATGTTCTACTCCGAGTTATTAGGAATAGACTGAAAAGTTAAATCCTTTATATTGTGAAATAATAACAGCTATAATTTATTGAGCACTTGGCATGGCACTGTATCTCTAAACCCATGACAGACAGTTTCTTGTCCTCTGGAGTCTGGGAGAGCACACACAGAGGAGAAGATCAGTAGAGTGATCCTATGGCAGTGGTAGAATGAGAAAGCAGCCTGCATTGACTTCTCCAGCTAACACAGTGTCCCACATTTACCCTGAACATAGTTACGTGTGCCTGTAGAGAGGTGTGGTCCAGGAAGGAAGAGCTGGGACTTGGAGCCAGAATCTTTTACATTTCCTCTGAGAAACTGCAGCTACTGGATTTGATTTAGTTATTGAACTTTGAAACTTGAGTTCATTTATCTATAACTGAACAGCAAAATTGAACTAATTGGGTATTTGTGTGAATTAAATGAAGAAAAANAACATATACATATATGTTTATATTTATGCATAGATATATATATACATATATATTAAACATATATATATATGCATATAACAAAGCTGTCTGCTCCTCTTCCATTCTTTATGGAATCATGTCTTGTGAACCCAGCTCAAATACAAAGACAGATTTTGGTGCTTAATCCTTTATGATACAANTTTAAAAAGCATGTCTTAATCTACCATGTTTGATAGAAGATGCTTCCAATAAAAATAAAGTTTGTTACTGCTCAGATCACACATCTTGCCGTAGATCACACTACCAAGCTTATGGCTTACCGAGCATCTTGACACTATTGTCCTAAGGTGGGTCAGATTTTCCAAACCACCATTCTCAATGAAAAAATTAAGACAAAAAAGCAGAGGAATAGAAGGAACTCAATATTCTGACAAAGGTACCATTACAACTTTGAAAGAATCCATCCGGCATTTATTCCTTCTGGGGAAAGAAGTCTCCATCACATGCTTTTTCCTTCTGTCTTAATTCTAATCCCTTAGGGGCTTTTGGATATATTCCTGTTTCAAATATAATTCCATATATCAAATAAGTATTAAGTAATTATCTGTTGATGTGAAAGAATTCTAATACCTGACTTCCTAAGGAATAACTCTTTAAGGTCAATTTCTGTGACCAACTTAGTCAAGAAGGAAGAGAAAGTCCTAGGAGTGAGGCTTTCTCTAAATTAAAATTTACACTTCAAGCTTCTCTTGTCTGTCGGGAAACACTTCTAAGGTACTCCCATGTCTATGAGAACATCTGAGATGACTACAAAGAGCAAGCAAGACACAACAGTAAATTGTCCCTCAGCAAGGTTACATCGGCAATGTGAACAAGNTTAGAAAGAAAACAAACACGGTCAGAATTAATGTATATTGGTGTGGTTTAAGTGTCTCCCATAGACGTGTTTTAACACTCGGTCCCCAGTTGGTGGAACTGTTTTGTAAGGTTTTGGTGCCTGTAGGAAGTGGGTGGAGTTATACTGGAGGAAGTAGGTCACTTTGGCAGGCCTTGAAGTTTTATAGTTCACCCCACTTTCTGTCAGTTCTGTGACATCAATTCCACCAAGATATACCCAAGTGAAGAGATCTGACTGTATGGTCACTGTGCCCTCTCCCCGGTGGGTTGTATCTGTTCAAGCTGTCAACCAAATAAATCCTTCTCCTAAAGGATTTTAAACCAACTTAGAAGTTGCTTCTTGTCACATATTTACTAAGAAAAATGAGAAAAATAATTAGTACAGAGATTTTATGAAATGTTAACTGGTTCCTTTATATCTGCTTTTCCATCATTTTTTTTTCCTCATAACAACCTACTTAATTGATCAGGTATTTAGAATTGAGTTTTGAACTGAGTGCTGCTATGATTAAAATTAACATCCCAGGGAACAAGGCCAAAATATCTAGAACAGAACTTGTAAACTATTTGAAGCCAGAAAACAGAAATTATCTCATCACCATAGTAATCTGAAAATATTTTCTTCTTTCTAAAAGCCATGGAATTTTATTTCCATAGACTTGTATTTCTTAATAGAAACTGGATATTAAAGAGTTGTGGGTATATCTGAGAAGAAAGAGACCACTGAAGGTCCACTTTTAAGTCTATCAAATATTCAGAGACAGTTCTATGTTTTTAATGTAGAAAAAAATTATGGATTTTGGAGATAAATTTCATGACTCACTAGATCTGTGTCCTTTGTCTAATATGTGATCTGTTAGGAAATTCCATTGCTTCATTTGTAAAAGGACATAATAGTTGCCTATTACTATGAAACAGACTATCCCACTCAGTAATTTTATTCAGATATCCCTATTCAGGGTAGACCTACCAAGGACTGTGTCTTTACTCCATGCAGCATCATCTGGGTGACAAGGGCTACAGACAATTTGATACGTGCTACTTCAAGGCTTAAAACTCATACTCAGAGGTGGCGGCTTCGGACTGTGTACATTGGTCCTTGTCTACACAAGACACTGCCATGTGATCCTTGAATTTCCTGATGGTGTAGATGCCTTGCTACAAGAGCAAATTCTCCCACAAAACTCTGTTAAGGTGAACACATTTTAAATGGGAACCTTTGATACCATCCGCCATAGTGCCTGCTAGCTTCAGGAGTTTACCTACAAACAAAAGGTAGGAAGCAAAATCTGATTTCTCCATGGGAGAAATGACCCAGTTCCATAACAAGAAGGGCATCTGAGATAAGAGATATTGCTAGGATCCGTATTGCAATCTACCATGGTGGTAAAATATAGCATTAAGATATATTCCTATTCTATTTTTTTTTCNGGAAAAAAGTGTTTATATATCTTTACACATAATTTTATAAATTTCAAACAAGTTCTCAAATAGTAAATACATTAAAACTTCACATTGCATTTAGTTTCTAATTCTGTGTCTTTGGCTTTTGAAGGTATTTTGAAAAGTTGCACAGTTGCTTTAGTGAACTATCAGGCAATCTGGAGAGTGGTAGAAGCATTTTTTGTTGTCATTGTCTTAAATTATGAAGAAATTCTCTCAGCGGAAACCTTGTTGGTGCGGAGAGGAGTGAAGTCTACTGCTTGGGCTGGAGTGAAGCTGAATAGGAATGCTCTTGTCTGGCCATGAAACCCAAGTTTCAATTCAGCAAAGACAATGTTAAATAGACTATTTGATGAAGATACCTGATGTATAAAAATCTATTTGTATAACACTTCTCCTCATTAAGTCCTTTTGTTTTACATGAAATTAGGGAATTAAGTAAGAATTAGAGAAGCTGTCTCTTTGAGAAGCTATTACTGTTTTACACATGATGATTTATGTGAAGCTTTTACCCACTTATTTACAACCAAACCTTCTGCAATTATCAAGAAACCTAGGGTTAGGTCTGTGAGATGGTTCAGTGGGTAAAGATGGGTTAGGTCTGTGAGATGGTTCAGTGGGTAAAGGTGTTTCCAAGGCTGATGACCTGAATTTGACGACCTAAGTTCAATCCCTGGAACCCACATAGTGGAAGGAAAGAATGAATTCCCACAAGTTATCCTCTGCCTTCCAAAACACACACACATACACACACACACACACACACACACACACACACACA
>LZPO01097852.1:0-15956 GCA_001675575.1 Neotoma lepida
TTTTATTCAAAGTTTGACACCTTCCAGCCTCTGCTCTTTTTTTCCCTGAAATTAAAACTATCATATTTAATCAGCTTATTTATTAATAGCTTAGAATTTCTTGGAACACAAATACCATGTTAGTACAAACCATGTTACAGTGGTAATGTCAATAAGAACTATGGTGGAATTCATATAAAGCTTTTGTAGTTTTGAACTTTCTTGGAAGGGCATATAGCATGTTGTATATAGAATAACCTTTTTAGAATATAAAAAAAAAATGAAGAGTGTAGGGCATCAGATAAAGGCAGTGGTTTGGGGGTAGGTTTTTCTAGTTGGTAGTGGAAGTTAGAAGGATGTTTCCCACATGGTATGATTTTAAGGTTGTAACAAATCTGTAGTACCCTGTATTGAACATCAGCTCTATTAATTATTTAATCAGGAAAACAAGACCATTCTAAGTATTTCAGAGAGGAAGTAACTTAATATAGGGAAACATGAAGTGACAAAACCATAAGGAACTGAAAGAATAAAGTCAGGAGAAACCCTCAGCTCTCAAGTAGGCCCAAAGCCTTTGAAGATTCAACATGGCGGAATTGCTGTGAACCAACACTGACCATTACAGCTACTTGAACCTCTGGGTGGATGATTCTCAGGATAACTGAAAAAAACTTCTCCCCAACTTTTTGGTCTTCAGAACACTTCATATTGTTAAAAATTGCTGAACACTCTAAAGAGCTCTTGTTTCTGTACACTGTATCTCTTGATATTTATTGTATTAAAAAATCAAAAAGAAACGTCAGCGCATTAAGACTCTACAAGCAGGCATTCCCTCAATCATGAAATGAAGGAGCTCACTGCAAGTCAATTGTAGCTTTGGGAAAATACCACTGTGTGATCATGAGAGAATGGGTATATAAAAGGGTCAATGATGTGTTAGTACAGTCATAATGGGTTTGACTTTGTGGCATTCCTAAAAGGGTCTCAGTTACTTCTAGGGGCTCCTGAATCAGGCTTAAGTACTTCTGGCCTAATGCAACTAAGAAGTCTCTTGTCTCTTGGTGCCCATGTGCCTGCCTTCTGCTGGAGATGGGGTAATAATTTGGCTTCCCTCATGCCTTCCATGTCTCACACACAGTAGTCCCCATTGAACCATCCAACCAGAATCCAACTGGCAGAGACTCTATAAATATAGAATATGTCAGGCATCCATGGGCTGTAATATACAGAAAAATATGAGGCTAAGAGAAGTGCCATCCTGAACTGGCAATGAATAAACCAGTGCACCTTGTTAAACACCTATGGAAATCTACTCAGATGACAATTCTGCATAGACATAAAGTGAAAATTATTGTGTTCTTTCCTAAACTCCATACCCTTTTCCAATAACTGCCTCCCCTCAATCTGAGGACAGTAAAACAAATAATAACCAACTTGATTTTTTGCTACTTTCTCCAAAACTTTTCAATATTTTTATCCTAAACTTTGTGCATGCAAACATATTCACACACACACACACACACACACACACACACATATCAGAATTTCTGTCATCTGCTGAGAGATTTGCTAAGTGTGGTTCTCTTTGGGGGCTCCTGACATCAGTGAACCGAGAACATTAGCATGTTCATTGTGGACTCGGCCTTGGGAAGAAAACTACTTAAGTACTACACAGATCTGTATTGTTTATGTAACGTTTAAACAGTGTGAGTTTAATAAATCAAGGACTTCATAAGTGACCATTATACCTTCTATAAATAATATTTATTCAGTTATTTATAGAGGCAAGGTCTTACTGTCTAGTCATTGCTGGCCTAAAACTCTCCATGTAGACTAGGCTGGCTTCAAACTCACAACGATTCACCTGTCTCTGCCTCCAGAGTGCTAGGATTAAAAGCACACACTACAATGCAGGCCTGAGACTATTTTAAATGATAAAGGTTATTAGGTATGTATGATATATATTGAAAGAAGAATAAGACAAATAGTGAATTTACTTACAGTTTATGAACAGTAATTGTTAGTTTACCAGTAAGAGCTTCCCCTTCTTGTGAGTTTAGAAACTTCTGTTTAATTCCAAATTTCGGGAAAATCTTAGAAGTCATTTCAAGTATACTTTGGCAACCCAGCAGTTTTGACAGGAAAGTATAAACTTGAACCTTTTAGAACAATTTCATCTTGTAGTGCAAATCTGAGAACAACAGTCTTGTTTTTTCTTAAGTGAAAAACATGTTCAAAACCCCTAGAAGAGCCAAAACGACTCCACTTAGCTTTACTAATTGTCCAATTCTCTTCCTTGCCCTCTACCTATAGGTTTTTTAAAAATAAGAAAGCATTCGGTCTTATTAATTCTTAAACTTGTTTGTGAATTAATTATCCTTCATTTATATATGATTTATAATCAGAAGTACTTTTGCTTACATAGTATATTTGACTTTTTTTTAAATTTCAAAACGTGAAAAAAGAAGCCGAGATTCCCATATGTACACAGTGTTCCTACGTTCCCTCTCCACATGGATGTACAACCCAAATGAGCTTATACAACTGAGCAAAAATAAATCATGTTTATTTTTTCCATCTGCACTTTAGAAAGAGAATGTGCAGAAGTAAATGTTCAGAAACAGGAATCTGCCAAAGATTGCCACACATGCCTGAATATAAGATGAGGGTTTTTCCCCCTCAAAGTTGTTCTTTAGAAAAGAGAGTTAGCCTATTCTTGAACCCTCACCAATCTCTAGTGGAAAAAGGAGAACACATTCTCAATTACCATGTACTGTTTACCAAAGATGACATTGACTAAATGATCTCAATCAATCTTACTTTCATATGTTTATGTAAGTCACCTGGTAAATTTATCTTAACCATTTAAGTAGAGATTTAGCATTCATTTCTGGGAATATGGACTCACAATGGTAAACACTGGGTATTATGGTAAACTCAATATTATTCAAACAAGCATTAGTCCCAACAAATTGGATGAAAGTATCCTTTAGAAAGGGTTTAGATATTCTAGTATCTCTACCAATGTCTGCAAAGGGGTAGAAGCAATTGCAGAGTGTTCTTTTTTAAAGTTATATTTACACAATATGACATTTAAATGGTCTGTATATGAATTTTAAGGAGATGTGTATACTGGGACATGTAATGTCATTTGTTATAACAATCCTAGATGCTCACTGGTCTGTCCTAGTAAGACTTCCGTTGTCATATATGTCAGAACCCAACATCTTCTGAGTGGCTCTTCTCTAAGCAATGCTTGGTGATGCAAGCTTTGTCTGCTTTGTGATCACTCCCTGTTTAACACACAGCCTCCAGAGCTGCCCTAAGAGAAGAGAAAGGACAGGGAACTCCATCTTTGTCATTCTGTTGCCAGGCTGAAAGATGGTGGATAGGAATTTCACTGGCTAAAATCCAGTCACCTGGGCTAAACCTCTCTACAAAGAAAGCTAAAACAACATAACATCTGTGGCCAAGGAGGAAAATGGAGTTAGTGAGCAAGGAATGTCTCTACCACAGCATCTTCTACCATATTTTGTTGTTGTTGTTGTTGTTGTTGTTGTTTTGTTTTTGTTTTTGTTTTTTCAAGACAAGATTTCTCTGTGTAACAGCCCTGGCTGTCTTGGAACTCACTTTGCAGACCAGAGTGGTCTCTAACTCACNATCGATCCTCCTGTGCTGGGATTAAAGGTATGCACCACCACCTGGCATTTTCTACCATTTTATTTGTAGAATATATGATCATATTACATTTGGATTTTCCTTGTTTACACATAGGCAACTCTTGCCTCTAATCTCTAGTCAGAGAAGGAAGTTATTAGTTGGTTGTTTCTTTTTTTGAGATTATAACTACAATGTTTCTTCCTTCCCTTTCCACCCTCCAAATAAGAGAAATAGACATAGAAGGGACATAGAAATATCCCAAAGCAGCTGGACTGAATAAGGAAGAGCAAATACCTGTTTATCTAAGACTTCTTTGTTATATATGCAATGTGTCTACCCATGTGTATGAGTGTGGTTGCCATGGCCATGTATGGCTGTCTCAGAACAACTCTGCATGCTACTCTTCAATTTCCACTTTGTTTACAACAGGGTCTCTTTGTTGTCTGTTACTGTGTATGTCAGTGTATCTGGGGACTCTCCTGACTCTGCCTACTATCTCACCATGTGAATATAGGGATTAGAGATGTGTGCTGCCATGTCCATATTTCCATGAGTTCTGGGGATTCACACTACAGTCTCATGCTTCTGTAGCAGGTGCTTCACCCACTCAACCACCTCTCCAGCCATACTTTAGGTTCTGTTTACATTTCCTGTTCTTTCTAAANGATTATCTGGATGATGGCCATTCAGAAGTGAAAGAGGTATCAGTCAATTCCAGTGAGTTTTATATTTTTAAGTTCTTCTTAGTAGAGTCGTTCTCCTTCTGGATATCATGTGCCAAACTTTAGTTTTTGAAGCAACACAGCTGCATTAGTAGATTGAGAGGCATGTCCCTGAATTGGGGTCTACAACAACCTGGCTCAGTTGGTGTGGTAGTTTGAATAGGTACGGCCCCCATAGACTCACTTGTTTTGAATGCTTGGCCTATAGAGAGTGGCACTATTAGGAGATGTGGCCTTGTTGGAGGAAGTGTGTCACTGTAGAGGTGGGCTTTGAGGTCTCATGTGCTCAAGCTATGCCCAGTGTGCCATAGTCTCCTGCTGCCTGCGGATCCAGTTGTAGAATTCTCAGCACCTTCTCCTACCGTGTCTGCCTGCATGCTGCTATGCTTCTTGCCATGACAATAATGAAATAAACCTCTGAAACTATAAGCCAGCCTCAATTAAATGTTTTCTCTTGTAGGAGTTGCCGTGGTCATGGTGTCTCTTCACAACAATAGAAACTGTAAGACTGTGACATTCCCACTTCCAACTGCCATTCAGCTCTCCTCAGCCATCTCTTCAGATCCTTGACCCATGAGAAATTGGGTTGGCCATTGTTTTAGTTCGGGTTTTGTTGCGGTGAAGAGACACCATGACCACAGCAACTCTTATAAAGGAAAACATTTAATTGGGGCTGGCTTAGAGTTCAGATGTTTAGTCCACTATCATCATGGTAGTATGTGGTACTGGAGAGGTATCTAAGAGTTCTACATCTGGACCAGCAAGCAATAGGAAGAGAGAATGCCATTGGGCCTGACTTGGGCTTCTGAAACCCCAGTGACATACTTCCCCCAACAAGGCCATACCTCCCAATGGTGCCACTCCCTATGAGCCTATTGGCCATTTCATTCAAACCACGACAGCCAGCAACCAGTTTAATCCACCTTACTTTGTGGGCAAAGTGATGTTCTAAATTTGTCCATTGGCAGCAAAATCCCCACAGCTGGTGAGTGGTAACTGGATCTTCGAGGTCCCAGGCCCACCTGAGCTCTGCTTGTGTTTACATTGAGTGCTTCTGGTATTGTTCCAGGCCTGTGAAAGTGTCTACATACATACTCTACAGCTGCTAAGAAAGACCATGTTTCCTCTTCTTGGCTGGTAGCCTGTGCCCTCTGCCAACCACTTCTGGGTTATAAAGACAGAGATTTGCCATTCTGTACTATCAATTCTTTGATGCAGGTTTTGTTCCCTCTGTTCCTAGTGTTGTGTTTGATCATCTTTTTCTCTTAAGATTTTTTTTTTAATCTTGGCCTAATAACACTCAAGTCCTCATGTAATATCATTCTGTGCCCATTACCTTGTCTTTTCCAGTGAGAATATGGTATAAATAGAGCTCTAACAAAATACAGCACATGCCAGATTAAACACTTGAGTTGTGATCTGGCCAAGCACTGAATAGAATGAACTAGAAAGGCATGTGAATTGGTGGTGAAATAGCTTGTCAGGGAGGAAAACCTTCTTTACCTTCTGAGGTTAGTTTAGAATGGCCTCTGAGTTAAATTAACAAAACACAGATTAATAGGAGAGAAGAGGAGGTCACCAAAAAGAAGTGCAACTTGGGCTTGAGAGACGGCTCTCCTAGTAAAGCACTTGCCATGCAGTTGTGAGGACCAGCATCTAGATCGCCAGCAACCAGCAGCCAGGTAAATGCCACATAAGCAAAGTGCACCTGGAAACCAAGCACAGGGTAGGCAGGGACAGAGGAGCCCCACAGCAAGCTGCCTGTCTACACTAGCCAAATTGAGAGTAATTGAGGAAAACGTGATGTTAACCTCAGGTCCCCACATGCATTTTCTCACACACATGTGTTCATGCACCACACTCCCAAGGAAAAAAAACTCAAAAAGTGATTCACTTAGGGGCTTAGATGCCATTTATAGCAAAGGAAATGGACTTGGACTTTAAGATGTGATGCGTTTTAGAGCAGTCACTAGGAAACACATGAGGAGCCTAATGGAAGGTAAGGGTTGTCTTAGGTATACTCTGTGTTGACTTTTCATTGCCAGTGACTAGGATGTTCTCCTGTTCCTGGAACAGAATGGAGTGAGGAGAGGAACCCCAGGAATCAATCAGTGCCCTGGTGTTGGTCAAATGGGGGAATGGCTGAGATCTCATCTGGTTGGGTTTCATTTGGCTTCAGCTCAAAATAATCTTTATGCCAAAGTGACTTTGAAGTGACAAGGGTTGATCCCTTCAAGGTATACTTGGATACCTGTTCCATCACTTCAGCTGTTCTTAGTTGCTTTCCTATGAATGCATACATCCCCCAATCCCACTACTATCTTCAAATCATGCTCTAAATATCTCCTCAGATGATCCCACTGTAAATCGGGATCTTTGGGAATCAGTTGTTTTAAATAAGATATGAAGGAACTTGGTTATTTATCTATCTATGCAGCTTCTGCTGCTCTCTGCTGCTCTCTGTAAGATGTCTTGTTTGATTCTTGGCTGAAATGAAGATAGATCTTTCCTTCCTCTCTTTCCTCCCTTCTCTCTTCCTGTTCTCCTATCTTTCCTTCTCTTCCAGCAACCAGGAATAAGTTCCTGTCCTCACAAGGACTATCATTTANTTGAAGGAAAAAGGTTGTTTACAAGTCTATGCATCTATAATGTAACATAGCAGTAAATGATGAGAATCTTTTTGTTGGGCATGCTGGCTCAAGTCTGTAATTCTAGCACTTTGGAAGCTGAGGCAGGAGACTCCAGAGTTTAAGGCCTCTCTGGTCTGCATAGTAAGACCCTGTATCAAAGGAACAAAACAGAGCACCAACCAACGGGAAAACACTAGAACCCCATATTGTGTTGGTTTGCTCCTGCAGCTGCAGCAACCCATCAAAGCCTGAAGAGTTTATACAGAGTATAAACTGATTACTCACAGTTCTGGGAAGGCCAAGGTGCTAGCAGGTTCAATGTCTAAAGACTCAGGCTCTTCTTCGTGAATGGTACCTTGTCGCTGTGTCCTCATGTGGCAGGAGGGGCAGAGGGGAGAAAGGGACAATGGGCTTCCTCAAGCCCTTTTGGAAAGGTACTAATCCCATAATAGTGCTGCTCTTCTGACTTATCACCCCACAAGGCCCTACTCCTTAAAACTGTTGTGCTGGGAACTTAGTGTCAACACATGAACTTGAAGGTGATACATTCAGGCCGTGTCACAAATTAAGAAGGGTGTGAGGAACTATAGATACCAAATAGGGATTCTCTGCCCAGGTGACATTTGCTCAGGATCCTGAATGGATGGAGAGGGAAGGATAAGGGGGAGGGAGAGAGAGGAGAAAGAATGAGAATGTGGGGTGCTTAGAAGATGGAGAGCAGTATTCTAGGCAATATGGATGAAAAGGGTAAAGTCCTAATGTATATTCTATCAGTAGCCCAGAACCAACCAGCATGTCTTGAGTGCGGAACTCAGGGAAAGGGAAGCAAACTGAAGATGAGACAGAAACTTGAGACTGGATAGGGGACGACAGAGTGTTAGACCAGAGGCAGGGAGCTAGGGTGACATGATTCAATTTAAATCCTGAGAGCATCCGAAAAAGAAAAGGTGGAATAGAAGCACTTGGTGCTTATAAGGCAGGCCCACCATTTGAAGCAAGTGTTGAAGGCCAACAGTGAAGCAGATGGGAGTCCTGACCCAGAGTATCTACTGCAGCCATGGATCCGGCTGTATAACCAGCCNGGATGGGGCTAAGGCCAGCAGGGTGGAGTTTGGGTTTTGTCTGCATCTGCTGTCATCCTAGTAATCCCCCCTTGCCTCTCTGTGCTTTCTCTCCTCCCTCCCTCCCCTTCTCTTTCTCCAGTTTATATTTCTCAATTACTGCAGAAAATCATTATCTCTTTTGCTTTCCTCTAGCTTTGTTGAGGCATTATTGACCACTGAAAATTCTATTTGTCCTGTTGAATGTGGCTCTGTGCTCTACATAGGCATTGTATATACACACAAGGTAGTACAGCTTGTTTTATTTTCAAAGTACATTCAAGCTGTTCTCATAATTCCTTCTACATTGTTCCGTGATTAGAAAGCTAGTCTTCTGAATGTGATACGCAAACAAAGACAATAGGAGGGAGCAGAAAGGGCCTGTGTTTGGTAGATACACACCTGGTTTGGACCTGGCTCTGTATATAAGNTACAGTCGAGTAATATGATCAGTCTCTTTGTGCAGAAAATATGATCACACCACTCCAGGAAATAAGTGAGACAATTAAAGGGACAATTATACTCCTAAACGAAACTTAGGGGCTCCATGATTCTATTCTTTTTCTACCTGGTTTTATTGGATTTGGGGGATGCATTTTATCTGATCATAGAGTATTAAAGGGAGTAAATATGTTATGTGCCTTTTGACACCTCAAGCACACTGCTTGAGTCATAGCTGCTATGTTTAGAGAGAGTCAATGAGTTTGTGTAATAAATGCCAAGTTAGTAAACTCCAACAGAAGGAAGACGTCATTTCCAGGTAAGAGACACCATCTGGCAGTCATCACTGTACCAAGAACCTGAGGTTTCTAGTCTGGTTGACTAGGTGAAGATAGTGGATTCTGACCAGCAGGGAAGTCAGTGAGAGGCTAGCAGGAGCCTAGAGGAATTTCTGAGCCCATTGTGCTTCTCTGCAGGGTCTTGGCTGCTGTTTGCTTCTTTGTTTTGTTGTTGCCTGAACAACTCAAGAGGAGAGTACAGGCTAGCTCTCCAGGTCATCTGAAAGCCTATTAACTCATCTGAGCAAATGCTGCTCTCTCAAAGATAAGAATCTCTTTATACCTTATTCTCCCAGGACCCCTCAGCATATCATCATAAATGTGTTCTGTTTCCCATCTGGGTGCAGTGATGATTCAGTTTGTGTATGCCGCTCCTTAGACCGTACCCTGAAACCTGATTTTCTTTTCATTCTTGCTACCCTTAAGAAGTTCATTTGCTGTAGTCTGCCATGGCCTACTGTGATCTGTTCTTGTCCCCTTCAACTTCATAAGTAAGAATTATATTCCCACAGTGCTGGAATTAGAAAGTGGTGCTTGTTGGAGGTGATAGTTGTGAGGTTAGAGTCCTCATAAACGGGATTAGCCCCTTCATAAAAGATCCTTAGCTTCAGTGGCCAGAACTATAAGCCGGTACATTTTTCTTATTTAAACCACCCAGCATGTGATCATATCATACAGCAGCCTTAGTCACCCACAGGCACCCACAGAAGAACCTTTAAATCGGCTTCAGGACATCACTGTACTAGGTTTTGTTTTTGTGATCACAGATTGTATTTGCTAGTTATCATAACAACACGTTGTTGACTTCGGTGACAGTCTCACTTTTTTTTTGAAAACTAGAAGTCCAAAAGCAATGTAAAGCTAGGATTGGTTCCTTTTGAAGTCCAAGAGAGAGGAGTCTCTTTGGGCCTTTCTATTTTGCCTGTGAGTAGTCATTTCTTCCTTTTGTCTTCATGATGACTTCCTTTTATATATGTCCCTGGTGTCCAGATTACCTCTTTTCTTAATGACACCAGTCCTTTGTTCAGGGACCCATGACCCATTTGAACTTGGTGACCAACCTGTATGTGGTAGTCATTCTTATCAGTGCTGTGCCTGAATGCTTGCCACAAACAATGTAAGAGTACGAAGATTAATTTGGGTCCATGGTTTCAGAGGGCTCAGTCCATGGTTACTTGGCCCCATGTGCCTGGGCAGAAGAATATCATGGTGGCAGAGGTGTGTGACAAAAGAGAGACGCTTTCTTAATGGCTTAAAGGAAGCAGAAAGTGATATAGGAAAGAGCCACGTCTAATAGACACCCAAAAACCTGTCCTCAGTGTCCTACTTCTTCTAGTTAGAACGTACTCTTAAAGTTTTCAGAACTTCGTAAGAAGGTGACCCAGCACTGAACATAGGAGCCCCTGGAGGATATTCATTTTAACCACAACACACTATAAAGACTGTGTTCTAAAGGGCATTGGGTTCAGAGTTCAGCATCAGAACTTAGTGGGAAANAGCTCAATCTCTGGCAGACATTTTTCTCAGAGAAAGATATTATATGCTTTTCTTCAATTTATATTTATTTATAACTACAATAGCTTATATTTTATTTTATAAATAAAGCATAGTTATTGTTTCCATTGGGAATGATGGAGTGAAAGAGCCAGAAAGACCTGGGTTGAATTCCATATGCTAGGACTTAGGAGTATGGCTCAGGGATATGACACTTGTCTAGCATGAGTCCTTGGTTTTGATCCCTAGCACTGCCTCCACTCCAAAGCCNAAATCTATATTGTACTATTTATCTGTATGGTCTTCAAGTTTCTGTTTATTTTAAAACATATTTTCATGTAGAGCTTATCATGGCCAACAGTTTTTTAAGCACTTAATAGATTTACTATTTGTAACAACTTCAGGAAATAGTTACTTTCAGTATCTTGGTTTAGGGGCAAGGAGTGTTACTGCTTAAAGCTATACAATCAGTAAGTAAAGAAGAAAAGCCAGGATTTGAATTCATGTTCTGATTATACTGTAATTCCCTTTATATACCCTCTATATTCAGCAGGTTTTGGTAATTGATAAAAAAATCACCACTTAGCAAAGCTTGCTATGGTGATACAATAAGCCCAGGATGTGACTCAGTGGTACAATGGTTCATACATAGAATGTATGAGACTGGACTGGGGGGAAAATGGCTCCTGCCTTCCCTAGCTGTTCATATAAAGAAAGGATCAAAGGACATGCTGGCTGCAGTATTAGAGAAAGATTAGAGTATGTAGAATTGTACATTGGGGGTAGAAAACAGTAAATAATGGCATAATAAAGACACACAAAAAGTAGGTTTTAAAAATTACTGCTTTGGGTCTTTGTCCAATGGTTTTGTCCCTTGTTTTCTAGAAAGGTGAAAAGCTCTTGTGGAGACAGTAATTTTACTGTCTTTGTTTCNTTTTGTCGGCATCTGTTGCTGGTTGTTATAAAGCAAAGTGAACTCATCTGGCTTTTCTTTGGCAGATGTATACCAAGGACGAAAGCAGGTCTTCTCTTCATGCCCCACTCATGCCCTTAATATTTTTGCTAATAAGCAATGCTTCCATATCATTCTGTGGTTCTTCAGTTCAGCATTAAAGTTTTATTGGACATTTGACCCATTTGATGCCTCTTGGGAGGAAGAGGCATTGGTGGAGCAGCTGGCTCCCTAGGAACTGGTGTAAATTACTATGTCTGATGGTTAATCTTGAGCTCTAGTGTTTATACTGACCCCATGAAGTATCAGTTGAAACAAATTATAGCACTCAGTATTCAAGGGCGCTTGCACCTGAAGGAAGAACACTCCGTTTCCATTGCCCGCTGTACTGGCTTTCCAGTATGGCCGATTCTGAATCAAAGGGCGTGCATGTCCTCCTCTAAGTGCAAACCAACAAAGTATGCTTTTCATCCAGTATCCAGGTTGTTTCTAGAGCTCTTGGAGCAAGCTGCAATGTGAGGTACAGCTGACAACATAAATATGAATGAGACAGTTGGTGTCCTCAGCATGCCTCTTTCTGAAGGAAGACAAAGACTCTAGGATTCCCATGGGGCAGTAATAATTTATAAGCAGAGCATCAAGGAGCTATGTAGGAGGGGTGGGAGTACAGCTGATCTGTGGAGAACAGGTAAAACTGAGAAGTCTTGAAAAGGGATGGCTTTGCATAAGTAACAGCAAGAGTTGGAGCTGGGTTGAGGGATGTAAGGGTCAATGGATCCACTTTAGATGGACATAGGGCGCAGANAGGCCTAGGGGGCAGGAAATGGAGCAGTCAATCTGGGTTAGAAAGGACATCACCTGTTATTTTTCTGTATAGTGACATTTACTATTTCACTGAATGAAGCTTTTGAACTAGGGAGTGAAAATGATCTGAGTTGTACTTGAGGCAAATGAATCTGGCCTGAAACTCATTTTGCTGGGTTCAAGTTTCAGGAGCATGAAGGAGACAGATGCTTAGCTGTAATGCTGGGGCAAGGGCAAGCAGCGGGGGCCTGAAGCAGGATGCAGGGGGGCCTGGAGCAGGATGCAGGGGGGCCTGGAGCAGGATGGTGCACATGACTGGACACAGACGCTCTGCAAAGAGATATCAGTGAAGCAGGCAGATAACTGATCTGAGAGGAGAGGTGGAT
This sequence comes from Neotoma lepida, assembly GCA_001675575.1. Taxonomy (NCBI): domain Eukaryota; kingdom Metazoa; phylum Chordata; class Mammalia; order Rodentia; family Cricetidae; genus Neotoma; species Neotoma lepida. The sequence goes on from LZPO01097852.1 coordinate 12,507, forward strand.
GGAAACAGGTACTTCCGTAGTCTGAGGAGATGATTTAGCCTTTTCTCAAATCCACCTGCAGCCGGAACACTGTTATTTGCTAAGGAGGATTCCTCAGATCTTGTTTCTACCCAAAGTGGACATCGAAAAAGATGGCCCATTTCTCAAACTTGCTTGTCCTTACAAAGCTTTCCCCCAGTGTAATTGTAAAGTCTACGGTGTCCTGCAAGATTATTATGAGCACATGGCAGCACACTGCAGTCCATTGGAAAATGGTGGTGTCAGTAATTAAACTAAGAGACTGAAATTAGAATTTGGTATGGGCTGAAGATGGTAGGTCAACTTTGGAAATTATTAAGTGTGAGGTNCTGTGGGCCATGAGTTGGAAGCCTTGAGAAGCTTTCTTGTTCTATAGAACTGCAGCTTCATCCAGAGGTTAGGACAGTAAGGGAATTTGTGGTTTGTAGAGTGAGTGGAAGTTGGGAAACATCTCTGTGACACAGGAAAATGGACAAGCAGCAAGGTTGATGCAGGAGCAGGTGAGCAGCAATGCTGATTCAGGAATTCACTGAGCAGCAGCAGTGAGGCTGGTGCAGGAATAGGCACCATGCAGTGAGGCTGATGCAGGAATGGGCACCGTGCAGTGAGGCCGGTGCAGGAGCAGATGAGCAGCAAGGTGGATGTGGAATGGCCAGGGAGAAGGACAATGTATCCTTGCTCTTTTAGAAAAATAGGACTGGCTTTCAGGACTAGGCAGGTGCTTAGCTGGGAGACTGAGGACCAGAAGTGCCTTAAAGTTTGGGGACATAAGAACGTATCACTGGGATGGAAAGANGACTTTTAACAGAATGTGGAAAAGTGGGGCTAGAAGCCTGGTTTAAGGAATCTTAGGGTGACTATGTAAACAAAACCCATCATGCCCCTTGTTTAGGAAAATGCTATGAAAGAAATATTTCATGGAAGTNTCCTGAATTGAGGAATATATCCTTTTGGGCCTATCTTTCATTTTGCTAAAGGGTTCCAGAAGCTAAAGAATCCTATCTGAGCTTGACCCAGACTTGGGGCAAGTACCTATCAAAATTGAACCAACATAATATAAATGACCTAGACAGATCTACGACAGCCAAGAGACTGAAGCAGTAATAAGAATCTACTGACAAAGAGGACAGCAGGGCCACNCGGATTCACTGTTGAATTCTTNCATACCTTTAAGAACAACTAATTCCAATGCTTTTCAAACTATTGCTATAACTATAGAAGCTCATTGAATTTTCTAGTCTTTCAGTCTAGTTAATTTGGGGTGTGTGTGTGTGTGTGTGTGTGTGTGTGTGTATGTGTGTGTGTGTTAGTATGTATGTGTGTATGTGTGTGTGTGTGTGTGTGTGTGTGTGTGTGTGTGTATGTGTGTGAGGGGTGGGAATTTATGTGCATTTCATATGTGAAGATGACTACTGAGTCTAAAAAAGAGTGTCCAATTCCCTGGAACTGGAATTACAGGTAGTTGGTAGTTATGAGCCACCCAAAGTAGGTGCTGGAAACAGAACCCAAGTCTCTTGTTTTTGTTTTTCGTTTTTCCTGTGATATTCTCCTGTCTCTGCCCCTATCTTAAAATGGGAGCACTGTGGTTACAGATGTGTGCCACTGTGCCCAGCTTTATAAGAGTTCTGTGGATTCAAAAGCAGGTCCCACATTTGTACAGCAGGTACTCTGTGCGTAGAGCCACATCTCCAGCCTGAAGCCTCAGCTCTTGTGTGAGCCTACACTGGCCCCCGGGCTTGTTGCTGTTCTGAGGAGCCCAGTAAGTGGCATTTCTAACAAACTCCCAGGTGCCATGGCTGACCACTGTTGATCTGAGTGCCACTATTTTGCGAACCTCTGCTCTGAAAAAGGGAAAGGGGAAGCTTTGGGACAAAAAACTACCAGAAATGAGGGAAGAAAACACTGGATAAACACACTTAACGTTTCCAAGTGGAGATGCAATGGAGGTGCCAGTCTGTGGAAATAGAGGATTACATACAGGAAGCTGTTACCATGAATACTGTAGTTCTGACGATGATGATGGATGGTGCTGTGGACCCAGCGCTAACACCACCCACAGGCTGGGAGAAGCAGAGAGAGAGGGATTTTTCTTGAGATTTTCCATGTTTGTGAATCTTGCTGAGACAGCCAAGACTGTATCCAACTGTCTGTGTTAAAAATCCTAGAGCACAGGCACTGAGAAGGCTGAGGCTGGAGGATTGTAATTTCAAGGCAGCTTGAACTGAAAAATGGAACTGTATCCTTTTTTTTTAAAGTGTGTGTGGGGGGAGGGGGTGCAAAGCACTAAGTTGGACTATAATACACAGTCGAGCAATCTTAAGAAGTATGCTTTATGAAATACTCTTGTGCTACATTCCTTTTGTATTTGTCTCTTAAAAATAAAAGTGCTGTGATACTGGATTACAGTGTTTGATTTGACATTCTATAAAGCTAAAAGCATCCTTAGGCAAAAGCACCGTTCTTGTTTCTTGCTACATCCCTTCTGTATATATTTATCTTATCGTTTCAAACTACTGCTGTTCCTAAGTAGTAAGGATGAATAAACATGATGGGGTGGCCAGATGTAGTTTCAGATGAAGACTGAAATTATTTAGGTGGTTAAAATATACAGGCGCTGGACGCTCCATCATGCTTACTCTTCAGGAAGTACACTAGAGCAAGCAGGCAGGCAGGTGAGGAGAAAGCACGTGAGAATGATCCTCCCTCATGCCAGCATACCTTTTAACAACAAGAAAAAAAATCACTGCTGATATTTCAAAATCTTACATGGAACACAGTTCATCAGCTACCATAATAACGGGGGAAATATGGAAAATTTGGCAACTTGTACCATAGAGTGTTAAAATGTACCTAAGACCACAGAGTTGATTGGCAACCTGTATCAGACTTGAAGGGAAGTAGTGCAGGCTGGGATTTGAAAAATGGCTGTGGTGTGATAATGTAAGAGCATTTCCCATTTATCTCCTGTTCTCAGCCAGTTGATATGTGAAAAGCCACTCGTGTGTGTGTGTGTGTGTGTGTGTGTGTGTGTGTGTGTGTGTGTGTGAATGTTTGTACATGTTCTTGTGCACCTATGATTATGCATGTACTTCAAATGCCAACCCACTTGGCATCTGGTTTTTGAGACAGGGTCTCGCACTGAACCTGGATCTTTCTGACTCAGCTAGACTGGCTGGCCAGTGAGCCCCAGAGATACTCCTGCCTCTGCCTCCAGTGATGAGTATACAGGCATATGCCACAAAACTTAGCTTTTTCATGAGTGAAGACTGCACTCGGGTTCTCATGGTTGCTCAGAAAGTCCCCATACCAACTGAGCCATCTCCCTAGCCTTGAGAACATCTCAATAAAAGATCCAAAGTAAAGCAGCAGCCTTCTGGATGGTTTAGCTTATGAATAGCCAGTTGAAATTCCACCAAGATTAGAATCACTATA
>LZPO01097853.1:17510-28153 GCA_001675575.1 Neotoma lepida
TTCTGTGTTTTCCTTGCAAAGTAAGGTTATTTGTAATTAAGGATAAGTTCCTGTATCTTAGATCTGATGTAAGCTGCTTGCAACCCTACTCACATGTTGTAGATCTTTGTCCTTGCTCCTTCCCTTTGGAAGGAACATTTGTATCTTTCTTTCTTTTTAATTAATTAATTTTAATTAGTTAATTAATTAATTTTTATTTATTTATTTTTTGTGTCTTTCATAGCATGCATCTCCATCCCATTCATTTCCCTGTCCATTCTTATCCAACCTCTGCCCTTGGAATTTCCCCTACAAAATAAAATAAAATAAAATAAAATAAAATAAAATAAAATAAAATAAAATAAAATAAAATTTAAGAGAAAAAAGAAAGAAAAAAAGAGAGAGGGAAAAAGAAAAAATCAATCTCGTTATGGAAGCTGCAGTGTGGTACAGTAAGTCACCACACAGTAAACCCTTTTATCCATATAGCTTTACTTCCAAGTGTTCATTGCAAAGAGTCATTGGTCTGTTTTGAGGCCTCTGGTTCTTGCTACACTATCAATGCTGGGCCCTCACTGGAACTCCTCTTGGATATCCTATTGTTGCCCTGTGTTGTGGAGATCCTGCAGCTTTGGGTCTGTAGGACCAATCCCTTCACATGCTCCAGCAGCTCACAGATGGAGTGGATGCTGGGGTGGTGCTGTGGGATGTCTTTCTATAGCTATGAATATATATGCTACATATTCTGTAGCAAATGTGTTGCTACCATTGGTTAATAAAGAAGCTGCTATGGCCTATGGCAAAGCAGAATAGAGCCAGGCAGGGAATCCAAGCAGAGAGACAAGGAGAAGAAGGTGGAGTGAGAGGAGACACTGAGCACTGCTAGGGGAGCAAGACCTAGTGAAACACAGGTAATGCCACAAAGCCATGTGGCAAAACATAGATTAATAGAAGTGGGTTGAATTAAGTTGTAAGAGCTGGTTAATGATAAGCCTGAGCCATACGCCAAACAGTTTGCAATTAATATAATTACTTGGGACACAGGAAAACTTCCACCTACAGGGTGGTCCAACACATAACCCTGGTTCTGGGCCTGCATAGTTGCAGGGTTGGTTAGGCTGCCAGATCTCTCTCTCCCTTGTCCTCACCACCAGGATGAGCTCTCCTGCATTGTCCTAGTGAGTTCACCCTTTGCAGAGATGAACAAGGGGCAGGACCAGTTCTCCTGCTTTCATATCCTCACCATTGGATCGTCCACACCTATCCCTTCAGGATCAGCTCTATTGTGCTGCCCAGGCATGGCATATGGGCCACTCTCCCAAGTACAGCAGCTGATGAGGGGCAGGGACAGATCTACCACTCTTATGAACTCAGGATCACCTCTCCCACCTGTCTCAGGCATTGATGGGCAGGTGGGGAAGGCATCCCCCCCCCACTCATGCTGTACATGACAGTTGGGTAATAAGGAAAGCTCTCCTTTGCTCACAACTTCATGGCTGGCTTACCCACACCTCCACCAATGGAGTAGGCTCTATTGTGCTGCCCACATGAGGTGCAGGACCTGTTCTCCCACTTTCTAAATCCAAATGACACTTCATTTCAGATGGGAATTACAGCTAGAAACAAAGCCCAGGGAGACTTTTGAGATTTCTTCTTAATATAAGATACTCCAAAATTTCTATTACAGGTAATTTATAGAAGCTTTTTTCTTTCTTCTGGACTTTGTTTGAAAACATGTGAATGTCAAATTGCTTACCAAACNTAGATCTTCATGAAAATCTCCCTCTAGTCCCCCTGTGCTATTCTCTACATTTGCCAGCAGAACCTACATATTTGACTTGACCAAGGAATCTTTTATTGTAAATTCCATTAAAAAGAAATTGAAGGTTTTGAAACATAAGATGCCTACTCACTACAAGAATTTACAGTAGGGCAGTCTTGCTGGATGAGTGGAGACTAGAAAAACAGACTTTTTTCTGTTCATCTCTAACACTAGGAGTCTAGTAAGTATTTATGTGAGCAGAACTGACAGAGACCATCTGAATGGGCAGAAATGAAAACCTTCCAGCAGTTCTTGTGAAAGTATTGAATAATAGTCACAGGTGTCCATTTGTTATTTCATACAAAAAGTATGGTTAAAANAGTGAAATATTAAACATANGCATACAAATACACATTTAGGGACTCAGTTAATAACAACCTTTATAAAAATCAAATTTTTCAGCACTATAAAGTAACAAAAACTAAATGGCAATAATAGACAGTTGCTGGGAGCTAGTACATTAATAGCATCCTGAGTGTAATCTCATCACTCACATAAAAAGCCGGGTGTCTATGCAACACACACACACAAACTCACATAAACACTCACACACACACAACTACATATACAAACACACACATATACACAACATATAAATACACACATACATACACATACGCATACATACATACAAACACACACACACACATGCACACACAGAAGCAGGGGTTGGTAGGCTGCCTGTATCCTTGGGACTAAGGGTAATTTTATCAGATGCCTCAGAGGCAGGGATTTATTATTTGAAGGAAATCCTTGTGAACCTTTCAGTGTATTTAAAACCAACAGTCCACATGAGCTGCTGAATCCAGCCAAGCTTTCATCTGTAGATTTTCCAGTGAGAATCTTTGGGCAGCTACACATGCCCCTTCCACCATCTNCTTGGCCCACCTCGATGTTTTCTCACAAGTAAATCAGAACAGAAGCCCATAAGGCAGCTGGGTCNTACGCAGATGTGCATATCAGTCACACAATCTCAAGTGAAGATGTAGAAATTAGAGGCTAGAATTCTTTTATCCAGGCACTTACTCCAGAAATGTGTTATCATGTTTGTGTTAATTGTTAATTGTAAAAAGCACAGCTTAGAATAAGCATTGGAGAAACCAGAATTGTTAAGCAGACAGGCCTGCTTTCTTCAATGGAAGGAAGAATGACCCCTGGTCACCTGGAATGCTGGAGTAAAAGTGGTCAAACAACCTGGTGATCATTTGCTATTCTATTAGGAGCCAACCTCCANCTGAACTTCCCCCAAATGCAGAGCATTGTTTAGGCCCTAATCCTGGGCTTTGTCTCTTAGTGACTAGAACTCATCCTTATGAAAGCGGCCCCATGTACGTCGCATCTTCCATCAATAGAATCCATGCTAATGCTTATCAGAGATCCTTCCTCTAGGCCCTAGCCCTGAGCAGTTTNTCAGTCAATACTACTCATTCTTACTCTAAAGGTCACAGGTGCTTTGCTACTTTNCAAGGGAATTTCAATGTTGCCATGCCTGGAACTTTGTCTTNAGAATGGTCATGTGGAGACTTTTCCTCCAAAGTTTGACTGTGTTTGAATGTATAAAAAACACTGGGTCAGATGCTCTAGGAGTTTTGATCCTGACTGACCAAGTTTGGCTGATTGAGTTGTCATTCATTCCCTTGGGGTGGTGATACCTGCAGGGATCTTACAACAGTTAATTCTGGGTTTTTTTTTCCCTTTTGTTCTAGTTTCCTAGGAAAGGAATGTTTTAAAATATTTATGGTTGGTGACCATCTGATACTTTTCAAATATTAACCTTTACTTTCTATCACTCATAGAAATATAATAATAGAAAAGCTAGTTTGTTACATGCCATAGTCTCTTACAGAGGGAGAGGCAATAAATACATTACTGAGCCCAGGGATGTTTGCAGAGACCCATCCAACATTTCATTATCTTTAAAAAATAGAGCCACACATCACCACATGGTGATACAGACACGTTTGACTGTTAAAAAGAATAATTCTGAAGAAATATTANATTACAAATGCAAACAGATTGAGAAAGCTGAGGTTGTTCAGTATATATTGATAATATTAGATTATAGCTCTGCATTCAGAGTAATAAGATTCCAGTTTCTTGGACGGGAATGAAAAATTATATAGCATTTTATTTGTTTATTATTCAAACAAGTTAGTGATTTATATCACTTTCAGTGGAGTAGGAGTGAGAAATAGGAATCTCTCTAAGGCTAAGAAACANAGGANTTAGGATTTTCAGTAAGAAAAGAGCTGAAGGGAGAGGCTTGGCCAAGTGATGGAGATGGAAGAGCTAGTCTTCCCTGTGAAGGCAAAAGCAGATGTTAGACACAAGCAAGTGTGTTTAAGACTGTGCTCAGGAAGGGAACCCTGAAATCTTGGTGGAGATATAAGATCAACCATATGCAGGACATGGTACTCGGCAATGTCATCCTACCCAGGTCACCAGATCATTTTGCCTCTTCCAAAGTAATGGAGGACCCACATTTTCCTCATTTGTGTACAACTGTTGGAATCATGTGTTCCCTTAGTAATGCCTTGGTATTTCCACAGNAAGAAATGAGAGGGTTTTTTGTTTTGATTCANCACTTTCTTTGACATAAGACAACTTTCTTGAATATTTGGATGTTCTATGACCATAGATTCTTGAATAGATAATTTTGATCCTTAGTTATTACCAGAGTAAAAGAGAGGCTGTCACCTTATAAAACAAGGATCACCGAATAAATCTGTAACGGTTTGTGCTGNTTGTGAAGACCATTCAGCAAGATCAAGTCCTCTGAATGTAAACAATCTCAGGGCTTTCCTTGTCTCGATTAGTCATGGGATCAGCACAACAACTAAATGTTAACCATTCTATTCTTATTGTGTATTCATTTACTTATCACAAAAAAGATCTGAAAGGCAACTTTTTGTTATTTAGGAGCTGCTACCCAAACTTCTCTTCAGAAAAGAATATAGTAAAAGCATCAACTATTGTGTATCTTCTGAATTAAACCTCCATTTGCTTTGTTTATAGACATGTACTGGGATGCAGGCACTGCGTCAGGTACACCATATTTGATGAATGGACAAACAGTAGAGGCCAGTGTGGAGCTTGTATCAGAATGCAGAAAACAAAGGTGCTGGCAAAATAAAAATATCAAATGATGAGTGTAATTTAGACAGTGTGCCTTGCTGCAACAATTTGACTTTAGTTGAAGAGACACCTCGAGAACACCTAAGCCAAGCAAGCCCTCTGTCAAATTAGGAATTTGACAAACATTCAGATGAAAACTTTCTGAACCATGCAAGTGAGTCTATGAACATTGGAACTGAAAATGTAACAGGACAGATGCCAACAGAGAAGAAATGGCAATGCCGTGAGTAATTATATTTTTTATTACTACTGCATGATTTGGGAATGATTTCCATTCCTGTTGTATTACTGAACACAGAAATATCCTCCTTGAAACATATCTGGGCATGACAGTCACCAATACAAAAAAGATCATGTATGTCACCACATCTCACAATTAAATTGCAGTATTGGTAAGTTTAATGTTATTGGAGCCTTGCTGGCTCACTTGTCCAGCCACTGACATGGTATGCAGAAGTGTGCCAAGGGAATTAATAACTGATGAATGATCAGACCTACTTATAGTGGTGGGGTAATCACTTGCTACTTAAAACCCACATTTTGGCATATAGAAAGCCTNTCCTGGTGCCTAAACTGTAATTACTTTACTTAACTGCGATGACATGAGTCTCTTCCGCAAGATCCCATCCTGGTGCTTCTGTGGCTGCCTGCAAACCACCCAGTGCTTGAGATAATAACACTTCTGCATTTGTCTCTTTGCAGGGTGGGTCATTTAATTCCCCCTTTCTTTTCTGTTTTCTCTTATTCTTTGAAAGGTAAAAGATATTTTAGAGTTAACCTTTGCAGAAAGAGTGTATGAAAGGGGTTTTATTTCAACAGCTTTTAAAAATTGGCTGCCTGGGGATGTAGCTCAGTGCTTCAGCATGAGCTGAGCAGGCTAGTGCTTTCTAGAAGGAGTGATGGGGGAAGGGAATAAGGATGGAAAGAGAGAGGGGAACAAGAAGGAAGTGTTAATGTTTTCATGTTGTTTTCCAATATAGTGACCATGAAGTTACACTGTATCACTACATGGATGGGAATGTGTCCATATATATGTGTTTGTGTCCATATATATATATATATATATATATGTATATATATTTATATTATCATCCCATTAACTTCTTGATTTGGAGCTGGCAATGAGTACCAATGTCATGGCACAGTGCAACACAACCAATAAACAACACAGCTCCAAAGTGCTAAGTGAAAATATTTCAACTAAGATCTGAATGCCCAAGTAATAACTAGGGATTGATGTCTGCCTTTATATCTAAATATAGTTCCATTTTATAGTTTAAGTCNCTTTCCTAGATCTTGGTCATGTATTTTTATCTCTGATAAAGACAATCTCTGTCTTTTAAAAGAAATGTTTAGACCATTAATGCTTCATCCATAAGTGACTAGAATTGGGTTCAAAGGTAGTATTTACTAGTTTTTAAATTGGGTTCTGCCTTGTCTTTGTTTCTTGTTTCATCTCAAAGTCTTATTCTCTAGTAGTTGAGTATTATAATTTATCTTATCTCTATTATTGGATAAATATCAGTAGGTATTATTACTGGAAGCTTGCTTGCAGTGTAGTCTACACTCTTTACAGCTTTCACCCACTTCCCTTCTCCCTGGACCCACTGCCCCTCCATCTTCCTTCAGAAAAGAGCAGTCCTCCAAGAGACAAAAAGCAAACATGACGAAACAAAATGCAACAAGACAACATAAAAGCTTTCAAATAGAGACTGGACAAGGCAACCCAACAGGAGGAAGAGTCACAAGAGCAGGCAAATTAGTCAAAGACACACCCATTCCTACAGTTAGGAGTCCCACAAAAACACCAAGCTAGCAGCCATAACATATAAACAGAGGAACTGCTGCAGACCAATGCAGGCCCTATTCTTGCCTCTTCAGTCTCTGTGAGCACATATGCTCCCTGCTTAGTTGATTCAGTGGGCCATGTTCTCCTGGTGTCCTCCATGCCCTCTGACTTCTCCAATCTTCCTGCCCCATCTTCTGCAGGATTCCTAGAGTTCTCAGAAGAGGTACTCAATGGAGAACAATTTAGACTCTCTCTGCATAATGTCTGGCTGTAGGTCTCTGCATCCATTCTCATCTGCTGCTAGAGGAAGCCTCTCTGAAGACAACTGGACAAAGCACCAATCCTAGGTTTATCCAGTCTTTGGTTCCTGGCCATTCAGGCAGTTTGGGTTTTGATTCCACTCCCAGGGAGTGGGCCTCAAGTTAAATCAGACATTGGTTGGCCACTTCAACAAGTTCAGAACCACCATTGCCCCAGAACATCTTACAGGCAGGACAGGTTGTAGGTCAAAGGTTTGGTGGCCGGGTTGGTTTCCAGGTTTCTCTTTTGGTAGTCTACAGAATACCTTCCCATACCAAAGACACTAAAATGTAGGGGTATAGTTTCTAGGAAGGCACCAGCTCAACCTCTTCACATTCAATGAACTGTGTGGATGATTTCCTCAGCAATGGTGCCCACTGTCAGCTTTTAGGTAGTAACCCTCTAGCATCAGTGGTTTGGAGATATCCATGAGACCCACCTTAGCCAACAACTCAACTGAATGCAACCCAGTCCTGCCACTGAGAGCCTTTTGTAGCCTTGCCTGGCTACAAAAGATGACCAGTTCAGACTCCCTATCTCCCATTACTAAGAGTCCACACTGGGATTCCCCTTATAGATTCCAGGAAGTTTCCACTGCAATAGGTTTCCATACTGCCCTTCAAGTGTCCCCAGTTTCAGCCAGCTCTCCAAGCACTCTCTCTTTCCATCCTATCTCCCCCACAATCTGATCTCTACTGCTTCTGTATCCACTTGCCTCCAGTCTACCCACAACATCTATTCCATTCCTCCTTCCTCAGGAGATCCATATGCCTCACCCCCAGAGCCCTCCTCATTACCTAACCTCTCTGAATCTACAGACTGTAGCTTGGTTTAAATTTACTTAATTGTTAATATCCACTTATAAGTGAATGCATATTATATTTATTTTTCTGGGTCTGGGTTACCTTACTCAGGATGGTTTTTTCTAGTTCTGCCCATTTGCCTGCAAGTTTCATGATGTCATTTTTTAAAAGCTGAGTAATATTCCATTGTGTAAATGTACCACATTTTCTTTATTCATTCTTTGATTGAGGGACATCTTGGCTGTTTCCAGTTTCTGGCTATTATGAACATAGCTGAGCAAGTGTCCTTGTGGTAGGATGGAGTATCCTTTGGGTATATGCCTAGAGTGGTACAGTTGAGTTTTGCGGTAGATTGATTCCCAATTTTCTGAGGAACTGCCATATGACTTCCATAGTGGCTGTGCAAGTCTGCACTCCCACCAACAGTGGAAGAGTGTTCCCCCTGCTCCACATTCTCATCAGCAGAGCTGTCACTTGTGTTATTGATCTTAGACATTCTGACAGGTGTAAGATAGAATCTCAAAGTAGTTTTGAATTGCATTTCCCAGATGATTAAGGATGGTGAACATTTCTTTAAGTATTTCTCAGCCATTTGAGATTCCTTTATTGAGAATTCTCTGTTTAGATCTGTACCCAATTTTTTAAATTGAATTATTTAGTTTTTGATATCTAGTTTCTCAAGTTCTTTATATATTTTGGATATTAGTCACTATCAGATTTGGAGTTGATAAAAATCCTTTATCGTTCTGTAGGCTTCCACTTTGTCCAATTTATGGTGTTCTTTGCCTTCCAGGAACTTTTCAGTTTCATGAAGTCCCGAATTATTAATTGTTATTCTTAGATCCTANGCTATCAGTGTTCTGTGTTGTCTACTGTGCCAATGAGTTTGTGACTGTTTCCACTTTCTCTTCTAACAGATTCAGTGTGTCTGGTTTTATGTTGAGGTCTCTGATACACTTGGACTTGAATTTTGTGCATGGTGATAGATATGGATCTATTTGCATTCTCCTACATGCATATATCCAGTTAGACCAGCACCATTTGTTGAAGATGCTTTCTTTATTCCATTGTGTATTTATGGTTTCTTCATAAAAAAGATCAGGTTCCATGGGTATGTGGATTGATATCTGTATTTTCAATTCGATTCCATTGATCAACATGTCTTTTTATGCCAATATAACGCAGATTTTATTACTACAGCTCTGTAGTACAACTTGAAATCAGGCAAGGTAATACCTCCAGCTGTTTGTTTATTACTCAGGATTATTTTAGCTATGCTGGAATTTTTTTCTTTTCCATATGAAGTTGAGAAATGTCTTTTCAAAGCTTGTAAAGAATTGTGTTGGAATCTTGGTGCGGATTGCATTGAATCTTTAGATTGCTTTTTGTAGGATGGCCATTTTTACTATGTTAATCCTACTGATCCATGGGCATCTGAGATCTTTCCATCTTCTGATATCTTCTTTAATTTCTTTCTTTAAAGACTTGATGTTTTTGTCACACAAGATTTCCACTAACTTGGTTAGAGTTACCCCGAGATATTTTATATTATTTGAGGATATTATGAAAGGTGTTGTTTCTCCGGTTTCTTTCTCAGTTCTTTGTCATTTGTATATAGGAGGGCTACTGATTATTTGAATTAATCTTGTATCCAGCCACTTCAAAGAAAGTAGTTGTCAACTCTAGGAGTTCCTTGGAATTTTCAGGGTCACATATGCATACATACTATCATATCATCTGCAAATAACAATACTTTGATTTCTTTCCTTTCAATTTGTATCCCTTTGATCTCCTTCAATTGTCTTATTGCTCTAGCTAGAACTTCAAATAATATATTGCATAGATATGGAGAGAGTAGACAACCTTGTCTTATTCAGGATTTCTATTTAATTTGATTTTGGCCATGGACTTGCTGTAAATTGCCTTCATTACATTTAGGTATGTCACTTGTATTCCTAATCTCTCTAGGACTTTTATCATGAAGGGATGTTGGAGTTTGTCAAAGGGCATTTTGCCATCTAATGAGATGATCATGCTGTTTTTTTCTTTCAGCATTTTTATATTTGGATTTAATTTACTGATTTTCTTATATTGAACCATCCTTGCATCTCTGGGATGAAGCTTGCTTGATCATTGTGGATGATATTTTTTGATGTATTCTTAGATTCAGTTTGAGAGTATTTTCTTGAGTATTTTTTACAACTCTGTTCATCAGGGAAATTGATCTGTAATTCTTTCTTTGTTCAGTCTTTATGTAGTTTGGGTATCAGGTTAACTGTGGGCTTATAAAATGGATTGGAAAATATTACTTCTGTTTTTATTTTGTGGAATAATTTGAGGAGTACTGATGCTAACGCTTCTTTGAAAGTCTGGTAGAATTCTGCACTAAAACTGTCTGGCCCTGGGCTTTTTTGGTTGGGAGACTTTTAATAACTGCTTGTATTTCACTGGGGATTGTAGGTCTACTTAAATAGTTTATCAGATTTTGATTTAACTTTGGTAGGTGGTACCTATTGAGAAAATTACTTTTTTCTTTCTTTCTTTTTTTTTTAGATTTTTCAATTTGGTGGAGTACTACAGGTTTTTAAAGTATGTCCTTGTCATTCTCTGGATTTCCTCAGTGTCTGCTGTTATGTGCCCCTTTTTGTTTCTGATTTTGCTAATTTGGATATTCTGTCTGTATATTACTTAGTTTGGATAAGGGTTTATTAATCTTGTTGACTTTCTCAAAGAACCAATCTGTTTCACTGATTCTTTGTATTATTCTCTTTGTTTCTATTTTATTGATTTCAGCCCTCAGTTTGATTATTTTCAT
>LZPO01097854.1:17865-47381 GCA_001675575.1 Neotoma lepida
AGGCAGGACAAGACCCTCCTCCCTGGCCAAGACTGCGTCAGGTGTCCCACCACAGGCACTGGGCTCCAAAAAGTCAGCCACTGCACCAGGGACAGATCCCGATCCCACTCCCTGAGGGCCCTCAAAAAATATTCTTTTTTGAAATGTAAGTTTTTCTTTTTCTTATTTCAATAGATGGTGATTAACACAGAGACCTACAACTGCTCAAGATGCAGATAAAAAGAGCCAGAGACTTGGTCAGCTTTAAAGGGGACATCTATATCATGCATCCTCTCTCCAAGGCTCAAGGATCATAATGGAAGAGGCACTGAAAAAATGGTAAGACTCAGAGGAAGTGCACATCTATGGGGAAATGGTACTTGCCAGTCATGACAGGGCATTATGCCCATGAACCTACAGTAGCTATGACTCCATCCATAATTCTTGTGTAAAAATCAAATCAGCCAAAAAACCAGTGTGGATTGGAGAGAAACTCATGAAGTCCTGCCTGAGGAGGTGTTGGTGACAGATAGTTACTTGGAGTAGAGAGAGTAAGTTTTCTTTGGGGATTCAACCCCTGAGAGACTGACTACCCATGCTCCATTAGCTGGTCCTACAACCATAGATATGTAGGCTGCACTAAGAGAACTTCAGTGACATTAAAAAAAAAAGAGTAAATGAAATTTGAAAAGAAAAGTGGTTGGTTGGATAGGGAATGGATTGAAGGGGAGAAATGAAGAGTAGATTTGATTTAAAAATGTTATATGCAAGTATAAAATTCTCAAACAATAAATAATGGGGTAAAGAAAAGATTTAAATAGTAAAATTAATGTTCTTTAATGTTCTTGGATTTTTAAAAATACTTTAACAAATATTGACATTACTAATATTTTTCTTTCAGGAGAGATTTCATATGTTCAACTGTATGAAATACTAATACATTATTCACAGAAAACCAAACTTGCATATGTTGTAAACCAATTTTATGCTTGGTTTGTCATGACTATTTTTCATAAATCAGTGATGGATAGTCCAATCATTTTATCATCAGTGTCATGAGATATATGCTTTGGGTAGTTGTAGAAAATAATAGATAAATACATAGTTATATATGTATACACATGCACACACATGTGCTCATTACCTTATGTCTTAAACATTTTAGTGAAATTGTCTCATAGAGAGTTTGCCATGGTTTCCACATCACCAATACTGGAAGTCTGTAGCTGATTTGATTACAAAAAGTCAGATGTGAACTCAAAGAAGAGAGTTTCAGTTTTTTCCATTTCTAAACATGACTCCAAATACACAAAGTTATGTGGTTTAATTTTCTTCATATAGTAAATCAGAACACCTAGTGGCAAATTAATTGCAATTTATTTTTGAAAAGCAGAATTACAGAATAATTCGTCAAATGTTTGAGATTTCTTCTTTACTAAAAAAATTTTAGTAAAAACTGGGCTGACACTTTAGAAATCAATCTATAGGTTTGTCAAAAACAAAACAAAACTAGAAACAGAGCTTTCATATGACCCAACTATACCACTCTAGGGATCTATCCAGAGGAAATCTCAACAAACTTTTCTGAAAAGAAAGTGTAAATTACCAACCTATAATATAAAAATGTTCAATATCAGCGATCATCACCAACTTTGCATTAAAACCAGAATAGGATAACACCTGACCCAACTAAGAATGGATATTCTCAAAAATTTTTTAAAAGACTGATATCAAATAATGGCAAAACTGCGAAGAAAGGGGACTCTTGGAACTATTAGCGTGAATATCAATTATTTTCCCTAGTATAGAAAAATATGGATGTTTCCATTAAAAATTAAAAATAGAAGTACCACATGATCCAAAAATTCCATCAAATTGTAGATGCCTCAAGAAAGTAAAATCACCCATCAATGAGACATCAGCACATGCCGGGGTTTGAAAGTAAAATCACCCATCAATGAGACATCAGCACATGCCGGGGTTTGAAGCATTGTTTATAATATGTAGGAAATGGAAACAAAAAGCATCCATCATCTGACAAGTGGGGAAAAAAATAATGGTTCACAGAACCAAGGAAATACTATTGACAATAAAATACTATTAAAATAAATACATGCTTGATGGACAAGATGGCTCAGCAGTAAAAGTGCTTACCGCTAATGACTTGAGTTCAGTTCCTGGAACCCATATTAAAGGAAAGAATTCACTCCAGGAAATTGTCCTCTGCCTTCCAACCATTTGTTGTGGCTCACACACACACCCAAAATAATTAAACAATAAATAAATAAAAATAAAAAAATAATTTGTCATCTTGTCATTCACGGCAACACAGACAGAACAGAAAATCCTATATTCAGTGAAGTAATTCAGACACTGCAAAACAGATACTGTAAGTCATTCACATGAAAAAAAAATAAAAATAAAAGTTACTCTTCAGGCTGGAAATGATTAAAAGGATCTAAGCTCAGTTCTGAACAACCACACTGGCAGCTTACAACTTCCTGTAACTCCAGCTCCACAGAGTAAATTCTCTCTGTATAGCTTCACCCTTGAGCACAAACCCACACACAGACACAGAAAATAAGTAAATAAAGAGATATTTTTTAAAGAAACCTGATCTTATAGAACTTCAGAGTAGAACAGTGGTTATNAGATGCCTGGTAGAGTAGTGGGAAGGAAAGAAAGGGGATTGGTCAGTGGGTGCTAAACTGTGAATAGACAGGAACAAGAAGTTTGGGGAAGAAAACCTAAAAGGATAGATAAGTAACCTAGTCCTCATTTTAACATTCTACAATGTATATATGTATTGGCATATTACATTTACCACATAAAAATGAACTACTTTCNTGATTTTACACATCAGTTACAAAAATAACAAATTTCAAGAAAGGTGACAAATATTTTTCTGGGTTTTGGAAGCATATCTTATGAGGTGGTGATACACCTTATTGGTGTTAGAATGCTTGCTTGCTGAGCACAAATCCTTGTGCTCAATGACAAGCACTGTACTCCAAATATAAATAATTTATAAATCAGTGAACTTGGACACATAACTAAAAATTACATGTATGACAATTTTTGCCGTTTTTCATATTTTTGAAGCTTAGGGAAAATTTTGAAGAAAGAAATTAACCATTTACTAGCAAAGAATCATGTCTCCATTTTCTGGGAACTTCAATTAAAAGGCTTTCAAAAAAGTCAAGTCAAAGAAAGAATATGATGAAATTTGATACTATTTATAGAAAATGAGTAAGAACTTAAGTCATCTAAGGGTGGCTAGAGGGATGGCTCAGCAGTTAAGTGCTTTTTCTGCTCTGGTAGAGGATCCAGGTTCAGTTCCCAGCACCCACATGGGAGCTCACACCATATGTAACTTCAATTCTGGAGGAATCGACACTGTCTTCTGGCCTCCTCTGGCACTGAATGCATGAACTGCACTTACACACACAAAGGCAAAGAACTCATGCATATGAAATAAAAATAAATCTTAAAACTAAAGTTGCTGAAGTTCTTCTCTGTTTTATTAATGTGTTGCACTTTAACTGAAGACACCCTACACATTTGGAAATTGCAAACATAGTTTCTAGAAACAAACAAAATATCTGATTATTAAAACAAAATCTGTAGTAAGGAGAGACAGCAGGGAAGAGAAAGGGAGCCTGAAAGGACAAAAAAGGAGAAAGGAATGACCCTGAGGTACTTTTATTCTCCCAATGATCTTTCAAGTTAGCTAGCTTGTCTACCATAAGAGGAAGAAGAAATTATGTGATATATCCATATGATTGATTATGAAAGGGTAAGTTTTTAAAAGCTATATCTAGTCTACCTTCCCAGGACTAATACAGTACAACTATATATATATATGAAAAAAGGGCTTATCCAGACAGGCTAGACATAATTCTCAATGATAAAGATTAGAAAAGAGAGAGAACTGCCTATGATTTAACAAATAAAATATATTTATAGCAACACATCTTCAAGTTTTAGAATTAATATTGTGTGTTGAAGATGCAAAGCAAGCATTTGTTCAGCACAGTGCTTCCATCAGTTTTAGGCAGTGCAGAAACAAATTCCAAGCTTAGCATGGGTGAAATGATGTTGTGGACAACTCTGTATAAAATAAAATAATGAATTGAATTCAAGAATTTTTTTAAGCCACATTTCTGTAGCAAAACATACATAGATGCTCATGAAAATGAAAGTAGGAGTCTACATAGAAAAGCACAAACGATTTCAGATTGCATTTTACAGAAGCAACATTTACTATTGTATTTTATTCTGTAGTTNGAACTCCCCTTTCATTATTCATAAATCGACATTCATTAAAATCTATAAAATACCTTTGTTTTAGTTAAAATTTGAGTGAAAGAAAGAACTTGAAAATTATTTACATTGGTTTGAAGAAACACTCAAACAATGAACAGTTTAAGGGTCAGAAGTAACAGCAAGGAGCATGCAAGTCATATAAGGTGGCACAGGATGAGTTGGTCACCGTAGAGTCTCAGAAATATTAGATCACACTTCTCAGAGCATTCAGTGGATGCAAAGTGGATTCAGATACCTTAGGACACTTAAGGGAAGTATGAACTGTGTGACCTCAGGAGTCTGGAGAAGAGCTATTTGGGCTACACAAGGTAAAAGTGGGTGCTATGGCAGTTCTCATTCTGAAATAGCAGACCAATTTTACCTAGCTTTCTGCTGAGTGACTTGGTAAATGACATTAATAAAGAGAATGACTATCCTGCTCCCTCACGTTGGTGTTCTCTTGCCACCTTTCCTTACCTCCCCGCCCCAACACACACACACACTCAATTTACTCAGGTGATCTTCTCTATTTCCCCTTCCTAAGGGGATCCATGCATGTCTCTCCTAGGGTCCTCCTTGTTACCTAGCTTCTCTGGGGTTGTAGACTGTAGCCTGGTTATCCTTTGCTTCACATCTAATACCCACTTATGAGTGAGTTCATACCATGTTTATCTTTTTGGGTCTGGGTTACCTTACTCAGGATAGTTTTTTCTAGTTCTGTCCATTGCCTGCTAATTTCATGATGTCATTGTTTTTTACAGCTGAGTAATACTCAATTGTATAAATGTACCATATTTTCATTATCGATTCTTTAGTTGAGGGGCATTTAGGTTGTTTCTAGGTTCTGGCTATTACGAATAATGCTGCTATGAACATAGTTGAGCAAATGTCCTTGTGGTATGAATGTGCATCCTTTGGATATATGACCAAGAGTGTTATTGCTGGATCATGAGGTAGATTGATTCCCAGTTTTCTAAAAACACTCCCACCAGCAATGGAGGAGTGTTCCCCAGTTGGAGGAGGGACAGATGGGAGAGCAAGGAAAGAGATATCTTGATAGAGGGAGCCATTATGGGGTTAGGGAGAAACCTGGTGCTAGGGAAATTCCCAGGAACCCACAAGGATGAACCCAGCTAAGACCCAAGCAATAGTGGAAGAGAGTCCCTGAACTGACCTTCCTCTGTAATCAGATCTATGACATTGTCATCATAGAACCTTCATCCAGTAACCAATGGAAGCAGATGCAGAGACCCACGGCTAAGCACTGAGTGGAGCTCCCAGAGTCCAGTCGAAGAGAAGAAGGAGGGATTATATGAGCAAAGGGGTCAAGATCATGATGGGGAAACCCATAGGGACAGCTGACCTGAGCCAGTTGGAGTTTACTGACTCTGGACTGACAGCTGGAGAACACCTGCATGGGACTGAACTAGGCCCTCTGAATGAGAGTGACAGTTGTGTGGCTTGGGCAGTATGCGGGACCACTGGCAGTGGGACCAGGATTTATCCTTAGTGCATGAACTGGCTTTTTGGAGCCGATTCCCTATGGAAGGATACCTTGCTTAGCCTTGATACAGGAGGGAGGGGCTTGGTCCTGCCTCAACTTCATAGGCCAGACTTTGTTGACTCCTCATGGGAGGCCATACCCTCTATGAAGACTGGATGGGTCTGGGGTCGGGGGAAGGTGGGGATAAGTGGGAGGAAGGAAGGGAGAGGGAACTGTGGTTGGTATGTAAAATGGGATAAAAAACTTTCAAATAAAAAAATAAAGAGGGTGACACCATTTCCAATGGTGCTCGTATTCACTAGCCTATGCAGTAAGATCTTGCAAGAACAAGCTTTATAAAAAAATATACAGTGTAGTATTATATTGTGTTTCCTGAAATATTGTGTACCCTAATAAAACTTATCTGGGATCAGAGAACAGAACAGCCACTAGATAGACATAGAGGTCAAAAAATGGTGGCACACATGCCTTTAATCCTAGCATTCGGGAGGCAGAGATCCATCTAGATCTCTGTGAGTTCAAGGCCACACTGGAAACAGAGCCAGGTGTGGTGGTACACACCTTTAATCCCAACACTTGAGATACCATGTCTTGCTTGGGAAGGACACACGCCTTTAATCCCAGGAAGTGATGGCAGGAAGCAAAAAAGTATATAAGGCATGAGAACCAGAAACTAGAGGCCTCTTAAGCATTCAGGCTTTGAGCAGCAGTTCAGCTGAGATTCATGTGAAAGAAGATTCAGAAGCCTACAGTCTGAGGAAACAAGATCAGCTGAGGAGTTGGCTAGATGAGGTTGGCTGTGGTTTGTTCTGTTTCTCTGACCTTCCAGCATTTACCCCAATATCTGGCTCCGGGTTTGTTTTTTATTAATAAGACCTTATAAGACTCGTGTTATGCAAACAATACAGCAAAAAAATTACTCATTTTCAGTCAGAAATCTATAATATTCCACAAACATTTTACCACTTATTATTTCAGAAACCAATGAAGAAATAATAACAGAGATGTGAAGTTGTAATTCTCCTCAGGCCAGGAAAAAAGTACTTCCTAATTCTGCTTACAGATGTTTCTTGAATATTGTTGACTTAAGCCTTGAAAAAAATGAATTTTGTTTCATTTGAATTTTGTATCACTCTTTAGTGATATCCTTTTCCAAGATGTATAACTATAAAAGCAAAAGCTATTACAAAAAGGTTATTTAGTGAGAGAGTGGGTTTTTCTTAGCTATTGAAGTCTTGCTTTTGGGGTTATGTCAGGGTAAACAAACTTATGATTATATTAATATAATGATTTGTTCAATAAAATTAATTCACCCTTGTAAGTCACCTGAAGCATGAGTCCTAAGAACAGATGACAGGTGATTGTATCTGTTAACTCACACTGACAAATATAGATATCTAATGGAAACTATTAAAATAAATTCATGTACAACTATAATACCTGCTCTTTCACAACTGATACTTGGAAACTGAATCAATTTCATTCCCCAAGTAATCACTGGATTATTGAACTTTTATATTAACATTAATTGAGCCTAAAGGAAATTTCATATTTTAAGTGATTATTCTATTATTCAAAAATGTAAATGAGTGAAAAATAAGGGAATAAATAATGGTATGTAACATCCCTCATCTGTGTTCTTCACAGGTGTGGAAGTTTGAAAGTAATTGGCCCTCATAAGCTCATAGGGAGTGGCACAATTAGGAGGTAGGGCCTTGTTGAAGTAGGTATGGCCTTGTTGAAGGAAGTGTGTCACTGTGGGGGCAGGCTTTGAGATCTCATATATGCTCAAGCTTGGCTCAGTGTGATACACAAACCACTTCCTGTTGCCTTTGAATCAACATGTAACAGCTTCTTCTCCAGCATTATGCCTGCCTGTATGCCATCATGCTCCCTGCCATGATGATAATGGACTAAACCTCTGAAACTGTAAGCTGCCATTTCAGTTAAATCTTTTCCTTTATAAGAATTACTGTGGTCATGATGTCTCTTCACAGCAATAGAAACCCTAACTTAGATGACAGGTGTTCATACTGCTGTGTTCTATTATCATTACCTGTAAAGCAATAAGGTTTTTTTCTCCTTATCACATCACAAATGTTCCATCTCTCATAAGAGGCACTTTAACAGGCATTGTTATCTATTTGTGGATATTAAGAGTGATCCAAAGAGGTAGGTTATTTTTAATTTCTCAATGAAATCATGAGAGTTTTGTTTTAAAGGGAAAGATAAGAATTATGTTAGCTAGTCATATCTTTCATCAACAAATCAATATTTGTTGATTTGTGTGAATTTACAAGTATGCATGTCTTATTTAAAACATGGTTGGGCACAACTGAAATAAAATATGAAATTATTATCCAAATGTATTTCAATTTTCTTTGATTAATCAGGATTAGAAGAAAGATACAAGAGTGTATAGGAATAGCCCTGATATACTCATTTTTTGGTTTTTCACACTAGGTGAATGTGTTATGATTAAGGGATGTGTGGCCTCTGCTCTATCAGATTGTGGGGCTCAGACATGAACTACATACTTAACAGCATTCAGTCAAAATATAATTCAGTTCAGATCAACTAATATGATTCCAAGTGCAGCAAAAGCTTTTCCATTATACAGTTGACTAGAAATTATATAGCATATTTTGCACAGTGCTAATGGTTCAAAACAATAATAAAGACATTCCATTTAATGAATGAACTAAATGAAATATGATGTTATTTTAAAATTATCTTCTGTAGGTTTTGAATTCTTCTCAGTGTTTTCTGACCTATCTCCAATTCAATAGGTTTAATTTAACAAATGACATTTAGCTCTGATGGATATGAATAATGTATATTTTGAAAACATTAATTTCTAAAGCAGTATAAGGCATAGTTTGGGTGCATTCACTAGTTTTATGAAAGGAAATCAGCTATTCAGAATATAAATAAATAAAACAGAACATCTGTTTATTCAAAAGTGATACATTCTCCTCTCCTCAGCTTGTATCTTTCTGTTTGGTTGATTAAGGCTTTACATAATTAACCAACTATAGGAATAAATAAAGTATGTATGACTAATGTCAGCATGACAGCCGTGAATAAAGCAAAGCATCCACAAATAAAGGTATTGAGCTATTATGAGGCTTATATATGATAATTTATGCCAAAGTACTTAGAAAACCAAAGCAGTGGTAATGTAAGGTGTTATTATTATTATGTGCTTGTAACTCTATAACAGAGTGGCAACCAAATCTATTGTAAGGCAGCATTCTTAGAAAACAATGAAGCTAATTCAAATGATGATTCACAGGTGTCTTTTGTATTTGAAACATTATGCAAAATGAGCAATCATTAAAAGCTTCTAAGAAAACTCACAGATATCCCAGAAACTTCTCCACTGAGTCTCAGTGCAATGGGAAACATTTTGTTTGTAAAAAATAAANGCATTTTTAATATCCCTTTCCTTTATTATTCCATAAAGTTAAAGGGTAGAATAAAGCAAAGAATCAGAAATCAGGATGGCTTTACTTATAGTCTTCTACATGAACATAAAGATACTCAAGCCTCTCTTTTTGCATTACAGCTGTATTCAAAATGCCCATTTCACAAAGTTCGGTAGAATGAAACATTTGGGTACATGTCATTAATCTCAGTATGTAATGTATTCAAATGAATGTTAAAAACAGTGTTTTAAAGTTTCCTCTGTGTTTATCAGCCTGTCATAAAGAGTATTACCTGGTCATGCACTCATTTGAGTTGTCTTACTACATTCTGTTTATTCACAGGAAGCCCTTACAGCTTTTCTCCATTGTTTGGGAAGTGCTCTTAAACCCCTCATTAGCAGCACCATGAAAGTACACATCTACAGCCCGGCGGTGGTGGCGCACACCTTTAATCCCAGCACTTGGGAGGCAGAGGCAGGTAGATCTCTGTGAGTTCGAGGCCAGGCTGGTCTACCGAGTGAGTTCCAGGAAAGGTGCAAAGCTACACAGAGAAACCCTGTCTCGAAAAACCAAAAAAAAAAAGAAAGTACACATCTACAATCCTTGAGTCCCCAGTAACCTGCCATAGTTTCTCTGTTTTGGTCATGGAAATTTTGGTACCTCACAATACCTTAACCAGACTATGGCCCCAAACTAGTGATTCAACTATTTCTCATCTTATCTTCATCAAGTGGTATTTGTCTTATTAGAAAGTAAATGATGGATTCCTCCCCTCAGGGCTCAGGGAACCCTACAAAAGAGGAGGCAGAAAGATTGTAAGAGCCACAGGGGATAGAGGAAAACAAGTGGCCTTCTAAATATAGCAGGACAGATGCATATATGGGATTCACAGAGACTAAGAAAGCATGCACAGGGCCTGTATGGGTTTAAGTCAGAAGGGGTCCCAGTGCTGAGAGGAGAAATAGACACAAGCCCCCATTCCCAACTCAGAACTTACCTCCAATTGATAACTGCTCAAAAATGTAAAATTATTTCTCTCCAATGAGTATACAAATACCTCTTTTTTAAAATTTATTTTTTAATTCATTTTACATACCAACCACAGTTGCCCCTCCTCCTGCTCCCCCCTCTCACCTCCCCCAACCCACCCCGTCCACTCCTCAGAATGGGTAAGACCTCCCATGGGGAGTCAACAAGGCCTGGCACATTCAGTTGAGGCAGAACAAGAAGTCCCCTCCCCTACTCTCTGCCCCCCCCCCAAGGCTGAGCAAGATATCTTACCATATGGAATGGGCTTCTAAAAGCCAACTCATACACCAGCATAGATCCTGGTCCCACTGCCGGGGGTCCCACAAACAGACCAGGTCTAGCTATGGGAGTCCAGTCAAAGAGAGGGAAGAGAGATTATAGGAGCAAGAAGAGTCAAGATCATAATGGGGAAACCCACAGAGACAGATGACCCAAACTTGTGGGAACACACAGACACCAGACTGACAGCTGGGGAGCCTGAATGGGACATGGGTGACACTTTTGTAGTATATAAACAACTCTTAAGGGCAGGCCCCATGCCTATCAGTAACTGATCAACAAAAACAGTTGTGTAGTTTGGTCTCCTTACAGTGGGATCAGGACCTGTCCCTGTCCCTTAGCTGTTTTTTGGGAGCCTGTTCCCCATGCTGGATTTCTTCACCCAGCCTTGATGCAGGGGGAGAAGCTTGGTCCTGCCTCAACTTGACCCATGGGAGGCCTGCCTCTTTCTGAGTGGAGAGGGAAGAGGAGTGGATGGGGAGAGGGGTGGATGGGAGACAGGGGCAGGGAGATGGAAGTGGGGGGAACTGTGATCAGTATGTAAAATAAATGAAATAAATGTTAAAAATAAATAAATATAAACAAAAAAATGAACCTAGTGGCATTCTTGGAAGTTCTTTAATTTTACCCTGCAGATAATTTGCATATATATTATGGTTTCCAATTTTGCGTTCTTATAGAATTCTTGTGTGTGCGAACATGTGTGCCTCTACATCTATATGTTTCTTGTGCTTTTTTTGGGGGGGGCTCTTTTTCTTCTGTTGGTTTGCTTTATCCTTTTCTGGTTTGTTTTCATTTTTATCTTATTACTTTTCTTAGATGTATATTTGTTTTCTAATGAGAGAGAGGAGAGAGGATTTGGGTAGGGATATGATTTGGGATGAGTTAGGGGAGGAGAAACTAAGTAGTCAGAATATGTTGTATAAGAAAAATCTATTTTCAATGTAAAAAATAGGGGGAAAAAGAAAGTAAATGAAACATGAAATACTTTTTGACTTTACAATGAAGTATATATTCTTATGTAAGTCTAGTTATCCTATGTAGGCTCTAGAGAAATGTTTCTCAAATTATTTTAAAGAACTGGATTTATTGATTGCCAATCTATCCAAGACACCCAGTTGCCGGTGGCCATGTCAGAGGAGCAGCAGATGGCAGTTGGCTGCAGGGTGTCAGCCCACCAGGAGGCTAATCCTTGATGGGTTAATCTTGGATATGTAAGGCCCTGAGACCACAGACTCTAGAATGTCTTTTGCTTCTGCTGTGCCTTCACATGTTTGGTGCTTCCATCTTTCTCTGGTATCTGGTATGGTGTGAATGGGTGTGGGAAGATCCCCACTGCCTGTAATGTAGTGTGTTTATCTCATGGAAACATCCCGTTTATCTCATGGGCATTTTTACCTATGGACTATTATGAAGATGATTTCTTCTTATGCTGTACTGTCTAATGATAATAATAAAGTTAGTTTAAATTGAGTTTTGATGATAAAAAATTAAACAAGGAAGTGTCACACAGCTACATCACATGAGTTTCTATTGAGGAGCCGTATAGACTGTGGCTTAGGTTAATGATTAAGAAAAACATTGAGTCCCAGTTAGCCCAGCTAGCTTAAATTCTTCTAAACAATGTTGGGAGATATCTTCACAGGTTTCGGAGTGCATCATAGCTTAAACAAAGCTTTGAAAATAACTTAGAGTTAGACTAAGATGTTTTTGTCAAATAGCTTTGAGGTGAAAAACCCAAGAAGATAATCTAAAGTTTTAGAAAGGCACATAATTGAGTGAGGAGCGCTTTAAGGTCAGGGAATAAGAACTAAGCAGCCCAATTATTACTAGCTGACACACTTTTCTTGCTAGGATTGATGACTAAAGATGATGATTAATTCCTTATACCCATTTCTGCCCTCAATCTCCTGATATGAAAATACTATTTGATGAGTAGGTATGCACTCTAAAGATTTAAAGTAGACCTGACGGATTCTTTTTCATATATAAAAGTTTAGGATTGTGATTCCTTTAAGATTCCTTATAAGATTACCTTTCAAGATAAGTAACAAAGTAATTGACCCTTTCTTTGTAACTGGAAAACGCAGCCTGCCAGTAAAATACCTGACTGAGAAGAATATCTTGGTTGCCTACACAGTTAATCTATAACAAATTGCTTGGGTATGAATGTACATGGGTGCTTGGGATTATTTGTTTTTCACCTGTAATACATAAAATGTTTAATCATCTAAGGGGTATGGAAATCATACTTCTTTTACTTGTATTCATTATAATCATTCCCTTGAAAAATAGAATGTAACCATATTGTAATTCCTATATTGCCTGAAAGATTTTGTTGGGGTATATAAACTGTAGAAAAAAGTATACAGCAGAAGAATAAGGAATAAAGAAAGAAACCATCAAGAAAGTGTGTGAGTATCTCTTTCCCTAGCCCTCTCAGATAGAAAAGTATAGTAGGTGCTGACTCCATGGATTTCTTTCGAGCCCTGTGCTGCTGGAGACTGGCCCCCAGGCAGCAATACCAAGTAATACAGCTACATTGTATAATGAATGCATATTAAGTAAATAGGAATATGAGTTATATGACATAGATGCCACCATTATCCCCATTTTATAGCTATTGAGTCCAAGGCTAAGAAAGGTAATGAGCTTCTCTGGGAATTGGTTCACGAGTCAGTGTTAGAATCAGGATACACTGGGTACTTTGACTACAGAGATGGTTATATTACCCAAAGTGGTCTGGTTCCTTCAAGGTAAGACACAGAGATTGTCCAGGCTCTTGTCATGGTGTGGAGCTTATTCCCATCAATATTATTTGAAAAGAAGGGACTTATTTCTAACTCCTTTGACAGTCCATTAGATACTGGGCATGATAAATGCAGCCTTCTTTCTCAAGCCCTTATAGTGCTGAACATTTTCATGTACTTGTCACTAAAGAATTACAGAATGTATTCTAGACATGATTAACTCATTAATCTTAACAAAACCAAGGCAAAGTTAGTAAAGTAATTATCCTTGTTTTACAGCAAACACTTGAGGTATGCAAGGACACAGAATGTATCAACGTCAAGAACTCACAGTGGTCTTTCTTTCCTTCATCTACCTCAGGAGGTCATCAGAGAAACTTTCTGTCTGTGCAGTAGCACAGAACTTAAACTAGGTATCTGTTCCATTTATAACTAAATACCACGAGTTGAAATTAAAAATAAAATGCAAGTTTAATTTATACCATCTATTCATTTTATTAAGCCTGAGAAAGTTATGAAATGGGAATTAATACATTCTATAGTTTTGCCAATGATGTGTTTACCACATTGAACACTGTCACATGATGATAGCTAAATGATTTCTGCATTTTCATTACTGGGTGTAATTTCAATACAATCATGAAGGTTGTTTTGTGGATAAGGATTGTTACAATAACACAAAGGAATTGGTAAGGTGATCTAGTGTGTGAGTCACAATACCTCAGTCCTAGACCAAAATTTGAGCTCTATTAAACATTATGATTTGGGTACCTAAGTAAGTACTTTAAGTTTATTAATCTTGTTTGTCTTTTTCATTATGGAAATAGAGGTGATAATAGTATCCGTTAGAGGATTCTTTTGAGTATCATTGGCATGGTGCATTTTCAGGACTTGGATTCAGTCAGCTCTCTGGAATAAATAATACTATTCTTTTATCACATCACTGTTACCATTATTGTAACTGAAGTGAGGGCTTGTGATTATTTCACATGGACAGACTATAAAATTACAGTTTATTCTTTGCAGAAACTGTTTACTAAAGCATTGCTGCTCTAGAAGCATGAGAGGAAGACATGTAGAGAGCAAGCTGCTTTGAGTTACCTTCCATTAAATGGAAACATCCATTTACTTTCACTCATATGTTTTGCATAAGATTTGAATATCTTAATGCAGCCAAGCTTACTATTGAATTGTTAATCATATTCACCATTTACTTTGAGTAATCATACTCATATCAAGGTCCAAAGCTTATGTTTATAGCTAATTTTATTAATTATTTTTCCAATTTTAAGTAATATTTTAAATTTTAAATTTGTAGGGGCTTTCATTTTGAAATCAAACATTCTTGAGAATAGTAGGACAGAAACCAACTCAGGCTAGATTTGTGGTAAGAATCTAGAGAAACTGATTCCAAATTGTAAGAGATCATTTGAGACCTTACAGTGATGAAATCCTTACCCAACAACTCTCTCTCACATTACGTATGCATGGATTGCATGCTTCTGCTCTTGGGTTCTAGTCTTCTTTGTGAAACCAGTGTAACAGGCCCTTAGACCTTAGTAGACCCCCAGACCTTAGCATACTGACTCCATGATGGAAGTACCATTCAGGCCATAGACTCAGCACATAGACAACGCCACCTGCCTAAATGAAAACAAAGACCTAATTCCATCAAAGTCCATAGTTCTGGGAAAGTCTCTAAATATACTAACCTTGTCTTTTTGGTTTCTGTCGTTCTGGTTCTGGCTAACTGTTCTTGTTAAGTGAAGTATATCAACCTAGGATATGGTTTTTGTGCTTAAAAGTTCACCCTGGCCGGGCGGTGGTGGCGCACGCCTTTAATCCTGTCTCTTATACACATCTAGATGTGTATAAGAGACAGGTAGATAGGGGTGCAGGAGGTAGGTGAAGGGAGGGAATGGGAGGAGAGGAGAGAGGGGAAACTTCAGTTGGGATGTAAAATAAATGAATAAATTAATAATAATAATAATAAAAGCGCACCCTGAGAAAGGCTTGGTGCTATACCAAGATCCCAAATACCCAGTGCAGTCTCTGGCTGGCTAAAAAAGACTTTTTGTTGGCTTAAACCCATGTCTGAGCACAGCAGTATTTGCTGGTGGATACCTCACAACACTAGGTTTCTCAGAAAGAGTCAGGTTTCATGAGTGCCCCTCCTCTNCACTTCAAGTAGCTTTGTGTTGTTATTTCTTGTAATTTGGTCTGACATCTNCAATCTTTCAGTCTCAGCACCTAGTGCCATACAACTTTTAAATACCTTGACATTACTTTCAAATTTCAGAGAAACAGCTATGGATCAAATGTTNGTANTTCCCACAAATTTTGATATTGAACCCTAATTCTAAATGTGATGTCATTAAAAGGTGGGAAGCATTAGAAAGAGCAGTTTGGGGATGTAGTTAGATTTAGAAAAGCTCATGTATGTGGAACCACCATAAGAGGCCAGAACACTAACTCCTCACTCTGTCCCTCCCTCCCCTGACTTCTGCCATAGTGAGAAGATAGTTGTCTATGCTCCAGTGTCCAGGAACATGGAGGAGTAAGGTTACAAGAACTTTAACCAAATTGGAATCCTCATGAGGCTTCTAGCCTAAAGGAACAGAACCATTCATTAAAATTAAATACTTATTTAAGCTACAGAATCTGTGGGATCCTATGAAAATATATACTGGCCATTACCATCAAACTTCATGTTACATTCTGCAGGACCCAGTGCCAGAAAAGGGCTTAAAATACTGTTAATAATCTAGTGTATGCTGTAGGAATTGGAAGAAACATAAACAAATGATTACAAGCAGGTTCTTTTTTTTTCAAATTGAGTCAAAAAAATAGCTTATTCAAATGATTAGTAAAGGCTGGTTGTTTTACACTGAAAACCTGGTATATTATGGTAGGTTGAATTGTAACATGTCAGACATGCGCAAGTCCTAACATTTGCTGATTTTCTCCATGACCTTATTTTAAATAGGTCTATGTAGATAAAATTAAGAATCTTAATACAAATGTACTCTGAGAGTCAGCCCTAAATTCAGCAACTAATATTTTTACAAGAAAAATGAGGAAACTTTGAGACAATGAAAGGCTGTATATACAGTAAAGCAGGGAAATAGAATTATATAGGTATGGTTCTCCTTCTTCCTCAGGGATTGTTTGAGAATGGGGAGGGAGCAGAAAAGAGTGAGCAGAGTTGGATGGCTTGTGGGTTGATGGAGATACTTTCTGGGAGACAGCTTAAGTGAGTCACCTCAACTTTATTCCAGATTATAGGGGATATATAGGATTTGGGTGATAACTGGGACAAACCCTAATTTGCATTAGGTGGCACGCTCCTATTATATAGTGGATTAGTGGCAGCATGGCCCTATGAAAATAGCTAGAGCATGTTACTTAAATACTGTGGGCAGCAGGGGAAGGACATTTTCACGGAACTATGTCAAGGGTCACCTTTGGGATAAGTCAGACATAGGCTTAGAGACATCCTCTAGATAAGACTAGGCAGAGAGCAGGAAGGCCCTCACTGGGAGAGGGTGTGGGAGTCCTCGATGTTGTGCCAAGCCCAGGGAGAGCTACTAAGTTATAATAGACTGCATTTTCTGACCAGCAGAGCTTCCAAACATATAGGTACAACTAAGTGTTACCAAGATTCATCAAAAGCTTGAATAAGCAAAGAAAGACTCCTCCCAAGAGCTCAGAAGAAGTATAGTCTCGAGGGGATGTTTTTCCTTCCAGAACTGTAAAAGAATAAATTTCTGTTGTTTAAAGCCACCAGTTTTATAAAAACTTGTTGAGGCTCTGAGAGAAAATGAAACAAATACAATAGCCTTTTGATCTAAGATTCTGGGTATTTCCTTACTGTGCACATAATCAATTAGTGAAATATATCCAAAGTTAAATATTTACTTTATATTATGTAGAATTTGTCTAGTTAAAGGTAACTTTCCTAGATCTTTATAAAATCTCCTGAGAATAAGAATATTAGAAAAATTATTCATCCATTTATATTCATTACTTGAATATAAAATACAAGTAAAGTAATATTGATGTTAAGAATTTCCTGGAGAGATAGCTAAGTGGTTAAGAGTACTTGCTGCTCCTGCAGAGAACTTGGGCTTGGTTCTCAGCAGCACATAAGGCACTTCACAACTACCAGTAACTCCAGTTCCAATTGGCACCAACATGCACGTGTGCATACACACTACACACAGAGACACACCTCACATATAACTGAAATAAATTAAATTTTTAAGAAAAAAAGAGCCACCACCCAATAACTAAGACTGAGGACTAGAAGCACAAAGCTGACTAGTTGCATATTAATTATAATTTGTATATATTCTGAGAAAAATCCTACAAAATTATTTGGTTCCTATTTTTAATTACACTTATTTATTTTGTTTATGGGAAAGTGTGTGTGTGTGTGTGTGTGTGTGTGTGTATTTGTGAGATGAACATGTGGAGGAGTTTGATCTCTCTTCCTATCTCCTACCATGTGAGTTCCAGAAACTGAGTTCAGATCACCAGCTCGGTGGCAAGTGCCTTTACTCACTGTTCTATCTTGCCAGTTCCCTGTTTTCTTATTTTAACTCCAAAGTAACACACTGGAATAGAATTCTTAACATTCTCCAAAAGTGTCAATGTCAGACCTGACTAATGTTCTTCCCCCTGCTGGGTCTTAATTTCTCCTGTGAAACCCAAGACAAAAATAACAAAAATGAACAGTGCTCAGTGCTCAGTCTTCATAGCATATAATAATTATCAGAGTAAAATGGAATGATCAGAGCTTGGTCCACCTAAGTAGACATCAGTGTCTGCATATTGCTGACTACATCTAAGATAGCAAATTTACCAAACATTTTTTATTTTTAATAATTGTCTTTTATTCTTGTTAACCTTCATTATATTTTTTGTTTTGATTCCCCATTGTGCTTTTTTATTTTCATCAGATTTACCATTACTTGTTTTACATTCTTGAAACTCTTAGGTACACTAGCTATAAACTGAATTGGTTTCAATCAAGAAGACAAAAATCAAATGACAGTACAAAGTAAAATGTACCTCATTTTCACTAATTCTAAAGAGACTTTTGTAGGAGGACTCTGATTCAGCCAGTTTTCATTGAACCTACTAATCTCACAAACTATAAAAAGATCCAGAAAACAAGACAGGAAGTAATGACTAATGGACTGGATTGACTAATCACCACTTGATCCAAAGTTTCTGGAGAAGTCAATTACTTTAAAAATATATCTGACAGAGTCAATCTGTCACTATCATTGCCTCCTCTTCGCTGATAGGTCAAGATGGCTGGACTTCTGACTAATAATGTGAATTCTAAAAGTGGATAATTGCAAACATTATTTTATTGTGCCATATTTACAAGAAAATAATTGTAACAATGATTTAATCAATAAATTCTTGCTTTTAGACTAACCTGCAATTGGAAGTTGCATCCTTAACATTTACACCAATGGTATTGATTAGGCAACTGAAACTAACTTCCCGTCCACCTCTCAAGCACCTGTCATGCATCTCTTTCATCATATCTTCAAGCTTAAACAACAAAACCATGATCCAAGAAGAAAAATTTTCTAATGCAGTGGGACTTTGGTTCCTTCACAAGTTCATTAAAGAAGCAATGGAAATGTGTTTGAAAGTTACCACTAAATCCCAGCAATGCCAAACAATAACCATTTATTCATCTAATGAAGAAATGCTAGGTCCATAGTTAGAAGGATTAATTTAATGCAATTATTTCAGTTTGGGGCTTTTCAAAGAAACTTAGAGCAAACATAAAGTTTTGAAAATTGATGCATGGAAAACAGATTTCCTGAATGGCCTTTTACAGTAGTGTTTAAGGGGAAAACAAATTAGTCAATAACAAAAAGCACGAAAACTCTAATTCTACCATATTATACATAATATTTTATTGTAATTTTCTCCCAATATCTGTGCACTTGAATCCATTCTCAAATATAATTATAACATTTTTGATAAAAATGTTAGTAACTGATTATATAGTCTTAAATATATTAGTTTAACTGACATAAATTTTCTAAATGTTTGACATTTGCTCTTATGGTATGTTTTGACCAGCCTTTTTCATTATCTGGATTTTTTTAATCAATAGTTTTATGTTGCAGAAAATAAATAATAAGAATTTTAGCATCCTTTAAAACAGCACTGGTCAATACTAAGTCCATGGTCCAGAAGATGGACAGTACAGCAGGGTAGGAATCAGATGAGAGAACAGTGCTTACTTGGACACTGCTGCTTCTAGATCTTTCTAATTGCTTTCTTTCAAATAAGTGGGGATCAGCATTGCCACCTGTTCTTTTTCAAGGGGGTGCTACAACAGAATTAATCCAGTATCGACTTCCCACAAATGTAAGGTTCTTCTAGACAGAAACAGCACCCAGAGACATCTAGGGGATAAAGGTAATGTCTCCCCCCAGAATTCGCCCTCAGGTCATCAGGAGAGCACCTTTCAGACAGTGTGTGTGAGAGTATGTGTGTGTGTGTACTATGTGTGTATGTGTGTGTGAGTGTGTGTATGTGAGTGTGTATGAATGTGTATGTGTGTGTAAATGTGTGTGAGTGTATTGTGTGTATTGTATGTGTATGTGTGTGTCAGTATGTGCTTTTGTGTGTGAGGGTATGTGTGTGTGTGTATGTGAAATGTGTGTACATGTAAGTGTGTTTGAGTGTGTATGTAAGTGTGTATTGCGTGTGTGAAATGTGTGTTTGCGTATGTGAGTGTGTGTGAGTGAAAGAGAGAGTTTCAGTGTCATGTGCTCTCTGTAGAAGCCTCACTCTGTTCCCTGAGCTGCTCCTATCACAGCTTTATGAATGTTATACTCAGGGGAGAAGCTGCCAGATTCCTCAGAGGATGTTCTGCGCTGTCTTGTTGGTATCATGTTTTCCTAAAAGCTCCTAAGCCAATGGCCATCTAAAGGACATATACACATCAATCAGGCAGGTGCTAAGAAGAACAGAGCATAGATTCAGATATGACTCATAATTTCTCTGCAGGATTTAAAATACCTTTGAACAGCTAATTCACCCATCACACTGAAAACTCTAATTTCACAACTGAAACACAAATCCTGGAATTCATTGATGCTAAATGAAAAAAAAATGTTTTATAAATAAAATCTGTTTTAGTCTAAATTAAAAATATAGTTTAAAACAACTGTTTCAGGTGTATGGCTTTTTAAGCAATTACTAGCTGTAGCCAATAACAGCTATAATAAAAATTAAATTTTATTATTTTTAAATAGATGCTTAATGCAAACTAGTTTATAAACATTTTCCCCAATGCCCTGAACAAAGGATATACAAATTCATTTACTTAGAAGGCATAAGTTCAAAAGATTATTGCTAGCATGATGATTATTACCAATTACAGTGTATTGCATTCTTGCAATAAGAAAATAGATATTCTGAGTTTGAAACTATAGGAGGGAAAGAGAGAGGTGGTAGAGTGTGTGTGTGTGTGTGTGTGTGTGTGTGTGTGTTTAACACTAAACAAACAAAAACTATGCCAGATATCTTAGTTCATTTATCACCTGCTGCTGTAATAAAACTACACAGGACTAAATGATTTGCAAAGGAATGACTCAAAGCCCTATAGTACAAAAGCATGATGCTGACATCATAGCAGACAGAGTGCCTAAATGAGAGAGAATGGAGGGAGGCTCACCTGCTCTATAACAACCTGCTCTTGTAGTAATCAATCTAGTCAAGCAGATCCCAATGCACTCTCTGTAGTTCTCACTCTAACACAATATCTTAAAAAAGACATTCTTTCAGGAGGTCAGTGCCCTCTGATTTCATCATCTTTTATTAAGTTAAGTGTTTTAAATGTCCTGATACCTTTTAATACCATAATATTGGGAACAAAGCTTTCAGCACATGAGTTTTTAGGAAGCAAATAAGCCCAAACCATAGATGAAATGATGTTAATTATTTCAATTTAACTATTCCACAGTGTATATATGATTAATTTATAACACATAGCATACAATATGTATTTGCACATATAATTTTACATACTTAAATTAAATAAAAATGTTATAAAATTAAAATAAGCAGCAGAGCAAACAGTTTCTTGTAAAAATTATTTATCAAGTAAAACATGTTTCCAGGATGAAGCTGCTGTCTTTGTGCTCCTTGCTTTAAAAAAAGTATAAAAGTAATTTTTTAGCTGCTTTATAATGACAGTGAAAGATGCAATATACTAGAATGAATAATGTAAGTTTTGCCAGCCCTTTTCTGATTGAGGAGTCAGATTTTAAGAATAAGGAAAAAATCAAGGCTATCCTGACACAAAAGGAAGAATAGCAGAGAAGAGAGGCATCAAATACTAAAACTCTTAAAAGGCTATTTCACAATTCTGCAGCCACTGCCTCTCTTGTATGGGGATGAGGCGTGGAGCTGTTCACAGCAGGCTGATCTCTTAGGTGTGCCTCAGCATCTTGGCAGCAAGAGGTCCTTTTGTGTAATCACTTTCCACATATTTTCTATCTATAGTATTCATACAGCTGTATTCAAAATCTTAAAAAGATCCTATCACTAACTATTCAATTATAATCACTAAAAGTAATAATACTAAAGTTTGATGATAATGCTCTACAACCTTTTCATCTTGTTCTTTTTGATGCAGTGCTGGACATTGAACTCAAGTTATTTTGAATGGTAGGCACAGGCTATACCACTAAGAAACATCCTCAGCACTACTCACTTGGATTAAACAATGAACACAATAAATATTTAAAGGTATTCTCAACTCAAAGAACTCTGAATTTAAAAAAAAAAGATGGGTGGTGGGAGACTGGGACATTAAACAGTTTAGTATCTTCTATCTGCTTTCAATTCTTCCATACACCTGTATGATCCTTTCTGTAGATCCAAACTTCATTCTTCTCCTCTCACATGCCATTTGTGGGGCCCATCTCCTCACCTATTTCTTCAGTTTTCAATTATTCCTCAGCTGACTCTTCTATCATTTCTGCATCAAGACTCATGTTCTCATCAATTTGCTCAGTGGATCATCTCACCACCTTAATCATTCTTTAACTGCCATTTCTCTAAGCATTTAAAAAAATATTTTTGAGATTGTATTCCAATTTGATTTCCATGGCTTGGCCAATGTCATGACTACACAGTTCAATATATGTGTTAAAAAAAATCACAAAGCTGTATATCCAAAAAGATAGATTTAGACATAGGAAGTGTGACTAAATAAACCTGACATAAAAAGTCCTGTTTTTAGTTTCATTCACATCTATCTGATTCCACAAATGGAAGAGAGGAAAAGAGGAAGTAAAAAAAGGTACCTTTAGGTTTGGGGAAGATTATTGAAATANTGTGTTTCATGTGCTTTGTGATATACATTTACTAAGCTGAGTAAATAATGTCCCTTATTCTGAAACTANAACTTTTGGCACAGCTGGCTTAGCATGACAAAAGAGCATAAATGAAAGCTGTGGTGAAGACCCTTTATAATAATTTACAATGTGAGTTTCAAGATGTTCATTGAAAAGAGAATGGATTTCTAACTGCATGCCTCTTTTCAGGATAGAAAACTCTACTTTGTTTAGGTAAAATTTATTGGCATCTTCCTTGAGAGTAGACAGTCTCCCCTTAAGGATTCATCAGTAGATGGTCAAAGGATAACCAATTAACAAGTTGGAGAAATATACTTCCAAGTCAGATTTTTCATTGGTTGATAATATTACTAGAATCAAGAACCCAAGAATCCTAGTGATTCTGAGGCAATCCGAGGTCAGTAACTTTGGCAGAAGTCTAATATCATAATTTGTCTTTAATATATATCTTGGCTAAGTTTAAATTATAACAGGTCATTCTAATGTAATCAAGGTTTCCAGGTTTATGAACATAAAATGTCAAGTAACACTTGGAAACATTACATCTGTTTACATGTGTGTCCCTACACTGATGNTGTCTCTAATGAGAACATAGTANTGGAATTGCTGGTGTTCCATGTTTGAGAGATCTGTAGAAGTTGTACAGTGATAGTCTTGCCACTTCCTTTTACTTGGTGTAAGTGAATATTACAATTCTGCAGTATTCATTTATATCCTCTGTGCCTGTATCTAATAGTATGCTGCTTATTTTCAGATTATACCATCAGTTGCTTACATTTTTCCCATAGTAAGGCACCCATCCAAAGGGAGAAATATTAATATTCTCAGTGACTTTGAAATTTTTATTAACATGGGTGAATTATGTATGGTAATAGGGTTCNNTATGGTATTTCCATGCAGGCATACAACCTGTACTGATTAAATATAACCTTCATTTTTTCACTTTTCTCTCTCTACTTCCACCCTTTTCAATCTAGTAACCACTGCTCTTCATTCAGATCTATACAGTTTTGTTTCCACATGTAAGAGANTTTGCTGTGATTATCTTTCTGTTACTGGCTTATGTCTTCCAGTTCCATTTACTTTAGCTCAAATAATAGCATTTCATTTCTCTTCATTGTATATGTCTTAGTTAGGGCTGCTATTGCTGTGATAAAACACTATGACCAAAGATACTTGTGGAGGAACAGTTTTACTTCCACATCACAGTTCATCATCATAGGAAGTCAGGACAGGAACTCAAGCAGGGCAGGGAACTGGAGCAGGAGCTGATGCAGAAGCCATGCAGTAGTGCTGATTGCTGGCTTGCTCCCTGTGGCTGCTCACCCTGCTTTNTTATGGAACTCAGTACTACCAGCCTAGGAATAACCCCACTCACAATGTGTTGAGCCCTCTCACATCANTCACTAATTAAGACAATGCTCTAAAGGCATGTCTGCAGCCCAGTCTTANAAAGACATTTTCTCAATTGAGGCTCCCTCCTCTTAGATGGCTCTAGCCTATGTTAAGTTGACATGAAATTATCCAGCATAGCATACTTAAAAATACTTCAAAATAGATTTTCAAAAACAAACAAACATAGCTCAATGACTTAGAAGGTACTGAGTATATAAAATAATATGCTGAGTAATACTATATGATATCCCACGTCTTTCGTATCCATTCATCACTTGAGTTGATAGGCACTTGAGCTAATTTTCTATTTTAGCTATTATAAAGTATATTGCAATAAACAGGTGGGCCTGCATGTATGTATCTTTTATATAAGTGGGTGGGATAACTGAATAATATGGTAGATCAATTTTAATTTAGTGAGGAAACTAAATATTATTTTATTTTCCTCCACTGCTTCCCTTGCTTCTTCCTTCCCTTCTTCCTTTCCTTTTCTTTAGCCCAAAAAGGCCTTGAACTCACTATGTAGCTGAAAGAGTAGGATGACCATGAACTCAAGTGCTGGGATTATGACATTACAGGTAGCTGAGCACCACCACAACACTCAGTATATACAATGCTGGAGATTGAGCAGAGGGCATATGGCGATTANTCTCCTAATGGATCTTTACTCCCTAACTCCCCATATTGTTTTCCACAGTGGTTGTACTAATNTATATTCCCACTAAGAGTGTATGAGCAATCCCTTTTCTTCATATCCTTATCAGCATTTGTTATGATAGGTATTCTGAGATCAGATCTTTCCCAGGAGTTCTGCTTTATACTTACCTAATGGCTAGTGAAATCAATCTTATGTTCTATATTTTTGTTAGCTATTTATATTTTTTCTTTTGAAAACTGCCCATGTAGGTCATTTTTTCATGTTTTAAGATGGATGAATTATGTGATTTCTATTGTTTTCATTCTTCATATATTCTCAATATTAACCCTCCTCAGGTGACTAGATGCTAAGTATTTTTTCNCAATCTGTATTATTTTCTCTTCACTAGAAAGCTTCTTCACTGAAGAAGCTTTTTGATTTCATTTGTCAATTTTTTTCCTTTTTATCCTATCTGCCTAAAGTCTTATCCAGAAAATCTGTGCCTATTACAATGTCTTAAAAGGTTTCTCTATATCTTTAGCAGTTTCAGAGTCACAGGTCTTACCTTTACATCTTTAATATATCCTTTGTTAACTTTTGTACAGATTGAGTGATAGGAGTCCCATTTCAATATTCTGTATGTCCCACTGACACTTAGGAAAGTACTTACCTGTTGTAGAATATTATTTCAAGGTGTGTTACTTTTGTTTATGCTCTGGAACGTTTGTTTAATGATGCAAAGATGTGTCTGATTAAATAAAATTCACCTGCGGTCAGGAGGCTGAGTCAGCAACTATCTGACAGGAAGTGATAGGGAGGAGCCAGGAGAGAAAGGGTAACAGGGGCAAGGAGAAGCACCAGGCTCTTTGGAGGACATAAGCAAGGAGAGAAGGTAAGCTACTTGCTATACAGTCTCTGAAGAGAAGAATTCCACCTTAACCTTTGAATCTTGAGTTCTTTAGAGGGAGAGAGGTTTACCTAAGTTCCCTTCGTAGCTTTGTGAGAGTTGGAGCCTGAAGGAACAGATTTCCCTCCGGCTACNCCTTTGTGGCTTAACTGCTGCTGGTAGCAGCAGAGATGCAGNNGCTGATTCAGACAGCT
The DNA here is from genome assembly GCA_001675575.1 of Neotoma lepida. NCBI lineage: Eukaryota > Metazoa > Chordata > Mammalia > Rodentia > Cricetidae > Neotoma > Neotoma lepida. The sequence goes on from LZPO01097854.1 coordinate 43,677, forward strand.
GTGGCTTAAAAGGCAGCAACTATTTCAAAAAAGGACAACACTTACCTTATTTGATTTTTGTAATAACTGAAAACCCCATTTATATTATACTTAAAAGTTAAATTTATTTTTTTCTGGGATGAGATAAAAATATCTAGAAATATGGCTAGCCAGCCTGATGGCTTTATGGGCTGGAAAAGAATATGGCTACCAGTGTAACGAGTTCTTGGTACTGGGAGGGGGCCTTATCCTTCTTCTTCTTCTTCTTACCCTGGTCACTTTATGGAACTTCAGGTTGACAATATGAGAATTCATGTGTTTCTGCAATTCTGTGTTTCATGGTTTTCTAAAAAACTTGGGTTTTAAAGATCCAGTATTCTTTTAAAAAGCTTGTAGAACACATGTACCCTGGGTAAGGACATCAGTAATTGCCCCGTTGTAAATTAGCTTCCAGATGGTAATATGGAATGCAGAGAAGGCTGGGNAAGGTGACTCTACAGTCCACAAAGAGTTTTGTTAAAGATTCAGAACAACCAGAGTTCCGTTTATTATTTTTTCTTAATTTTGAATCTGATTTCTGTTATTTAAAGGAAATAATTACCAACAAACAATAACTAGAACCTGTATATTGGCAAGAAGGAGGCCTGAAGATAGGTGGCCAGCAGTGGGAATCCTGAAAGAGCAGTCATGAATCCAATAGGATTACTCTGCAGAGAATTCACATCTTTTTAGGAATAAAATCTTAAAATTATCTCTATGCCTTATACATTTTTTTTGAAATATCACTTAACTTTTGTCTTTCTTGGGATTGAGACTAGACAAATGTCATTGCATTTTTAATAGAACATAGCTCTTTTGGTACTCTTTTTTTTTTAAATCAATGGCCATATATCGTATAATCTAATCTTATCACAAAAATAATCAGTGGGTACGTTACATGATAATGGGTTTGTGATTTCCACTAACATCCATTTATGAAGAGGTCGTGTTAGTACTTGGGGTCCGTTTTTAGATTGCTGTTCAGTGAATCAGACTAAGTGCCAGCTCAGTTTCACAATCTAGGTCATGTGATCACGGTGGTACAGGAAGGGAATAGGCTTCCACTCCCCAGAAAGGTCTTGTGCCGCAATTTCCATATTGACTGTACTAAGCATAGTTTGAAGTACTCAAATGCAATCCTCTTAGTCACATTTCTGGAAAGTTTCTTAATTTGTTTCTATTGCTCTCTTTTAAAATCACCAAATGTCAAGTCCCACACTGAAAATTCAGAAATTCTCCTTTGTCTTCCTTGTCCTCTTGTTTACTACTTTACTACTGGCATGGTTAAGNAACTTCATAGACGTCCCAAAGTTAACCCCAAGAAGTATTTTCACGTATACACACTTCCAAATAATGATATTTTATCATCAAATTTGCATTCTTTTAGAACAAGACTTTCACTTGATCCCAACACAAACCTAGCACTGCAAACGTACTTAAAGGCTTCCTGCTACCGCCATTGGCTCTTGCAGGACAATGTACATAGTCTTCCCATTTCACAATAGAGATAGACTTTTAAGTTTATCCCTTCTACCTCCTATCATAATAGGGACTAATTGTGAAGTTATTCAAAATAAATTCCATAAAGTTCTGAGAAAAGTAAACAGAGTTAAATCCACAAAAATGGAAAGAAAAGTAACTTTGAAAGACTAACCCATTGATGGAAACAGATTTTTGTTTCATTGTTGTGTTCTTTTCTCCCTGGAGTTGATGGATAGATTAGACTAGGAAGATATAAAGTTAGACTTATTGTTCAAAAACTGCAATTGCACAGTCTGCATGATCATTACCTTCAATGACAGTGCCTATGTTTGTCCCATGAGCTAAAGCCANAAGATATTTTTAACAGTTAATATAGGAGAAGCAAATGTTCTAGAACTAGAAAATGAGGACCATTTCATTTTTATTAGTAGTTATTTATTTGCATGTGTGGTATGGGCCTATGTACTTTATATATGTTTTTAGGGGTACATGCACATGTGTGTGAAGGTACACATCCATATGTACACATGTGCTTTAGAGGCTAGACATCAGTCAGGCATCAGCGAAATCTTCAATTGCTCTCCTTATTTACCTATTTTTTGAGACAGGTTTTCTCAGTGAGCCTGAAGCTTACCTTTTGGTGAGGCTACCTGGTCTTTGTACTCCAACAATCTTCCTATCTCTGTCTCCCCAGCACTGTAATTATAAATGCACATGCTGTGCCCATCTTTTTATACACAGTGCTACCAATACAAACTCAGACCTTTATGCTTGTATGGTCTGACTGAGACATCACTGCAACCTCCTCTATTGACAGCTGACAAATTGCCCCAAAAGGTAGTGGCTTTAATCAATAACCATCTTATTAGCTCATATAATCGTCATTGAGATCTTTAGTTCATAGATGGTAACTATTCTTCTACTTAAAGATCATTTAACCACTCTCAGATGACTGAAACAAGGCTAGGCTAGATGCTCCAAGAAGGCTTTGCTCACATCACTGGTTCCTAAAGGTTTTCCTATACTGCTGACTTTATATAACTTAGGCTCTTCTACAGAATGATAGTGGCAGGATAGTAGGTCTTCTTAGCAGGGCTGTCTGACTTCCAAGTGTTGTATACAGAGACTGTAGACTTTTGAAACCCCAATCTAGGAATTTTGTAGTCACTTCTGCATTATGTTGGTCAAAACAGGCACAGGGTCATCTCAGATTTCAGGAGAGAAGATAAAGACTGGATAATCAGTGAGGTAAAGGGGAAAAACAATTATATTGGAAAACAGCGTGTAAGACCACAGGTATTTTTATGGATAGTATAAAAAATAATCTGTCTCAGTCCATAAAAACTTACTTTCCTCATGTGAAATATATTCTCCCCTTTCTCCTCAAACTGCACTATATTACAGTATCAGACCAGACATTGTAGTTGGAAGTTTTCCTGTGTCCCACCTGGTCCCACAGCTGCTCACACCCAAGTAAACACACAGAGGCTTATATTAATTATGAACTATGTGGCCTATGGCAGGCTTCTTGCTATCTAGCTCTTATAACTTAACCCATTTCTATTAATCTATAAATTGCCACGTGGCTNTGGCATTACCGGTCTGCTGGCATCTTGCTGTTCCTTAGGTGGTGGCTGGNGTCTCTTCTCCTCACCTTCTCTTTCATGTCTCTCTCCTTGGATTTCCCACCTGCCTCTAAGCTGCTTTGCCATAGGCTAAAACAGCTTTATTTATTAGCCAATGGGAGCAANACATATTCACAGCATACAGAAAGACATCCCGCAGCAAGACATGCAGACTAAGATTTAACTACCTAAATCAGGTCCAGAAGAGAAAGTTTCATCAAACACAGTTCATCAGGTATAGCATCTTGGCTTAGAGAGTGCAACATTATATATTACCTTATCATAAGGTTATCATAAAGATGCTTCATATATTATATTTGTATCCATATATAACATAAATTAAGTAGTCTCATNCCACCTCTTCTCTTTTTGAAATATCTTGTTCATTCAACCCAAACTAACAGTAGATAAAAGAGGTATGTTTTTCCTATATTTCAAATTACAATCCACTCATTAGACAAAGGACACTTCCACAAATACCTTCAAGCTAAGTTATCCTTCATTCCAAGTTATGACTGAGGTTTCCCAGGGCCAAATCTTCACAATACTTAGATGTCTTTAATCAAAACTAGATCAAAGA
>LZPO01097855.1:21110-47336 GCA_001675575.1 Neotoma lepida
CTTTCTCTAACTGGCTGTGAAGTGAAATGGCATGTCGATTAAAGCATAGGAGTTCACCAGAGACAGTCCAGAGCTCCTTCCTAACTAAATATTTCAATGATTACTTCAATTTTCTTCTTACATGTATTTACTGTGAGTGTGTTTGCATACACGTGTTCCATGGTGCGTGTTGGGGATCTCCAGCCCCCTGGACCTGCCCTTTACAGACCCCGCCCGCCAAGGGTCAAACCCTCCCCCCTCCCCCGGGGCTGCTCAAGACCACTTCTACAGGATGTTTAAGACCCGGTCGTCTAACCTGCCATGTGCTCTCCCTCCTGCCTTCCCAGGAGTCACCTGGGAGTTGCTTTGCTCTGTTTATTAAACCTGGACTTATTAATTTGGCTTGATCGGCTTATTGCATCGGTGGCGGATGATACCCGATAACCAGGGATCCAATACTTANCAGTGGACATGTGGAGGTCAAAGGTCAACTTTCAGCATTTCCCTCCTGCCACCATGTANATCCCAGAGATGGACTCAGGGGTCAGGTTTGGTAGNAGGTGTCTTTACCTACTGAGCCATCTTGCCTACCCTTGAATTATTAAGTCCATAGATGCTGTNTGTAAACTGGCTGCATCTGTTTGTTTCCTAAGTAGCATTCTCCTCAGTAGGAACATGTACAATAAGAGTCCTATTTTTTTTTTGACTGATCTTTGCTGAACTTCACCAGGCACTAAAAGTAGAAAGGCAACTTGAAGAATATTTGTTAAACTAGGTCATTCAGAATTTATTCATTAAAAAGACTACCTATAGACCAAAATTAGGCACAGAATCACAAATATGAGCGTAAAACCATTTAAAACTTATGTAACTGAAAAGAAGCTAACTATTCACAGAAACAAACAAATTCACTGAAAAGTGGCCTTTTCCTGCAGTTTATGTTGACAGACAGATGCTCTGGGTCACTTATGAGTCACATGTTTATGAAAGTAAAAAGCTGAGGGGATTGAAGGATGGCTCTGCAGCTGAGAGCACTTCTTGCACTTCCAGAGGACCAGATCCCATCCCCAGCACCACAATGGGCATCTCACAACTCTCTGGAACTCCAGCTCAAAAAATCTGATGTCTCTGCCCTTGCTGACACCTGCACTCATGTGCACAGACACACAGTCACACAGAATTAAAAAATAGAAATAAAGAAACAAACCCCTTTAAAAAACAATTNTCTAANTGTGGCTGTGGAGTTGTGCAGGTTGAATATAAAGAAGAGAAGGCATTTCTTGCAGGTTGAATATAAAGAAGAGAAGGCATTTCCTGTATTTCAGTATGCAAGATGGTAAAATAATACAAAATCAAAGTTTAAAATGATGAGGAATTGTCTGAAAATAGTTTGGTTATAGAATTAACTAGCACTGCCTTCTGTTATATAGAATATATAAACTTTATTATCCACTGTTTTTAATCACTGGGTTTCTAAATCTGTCATACGTGATTCTTTCCTTTGTGGAACTGAGCACCTGCTCCCACCTGACCACAATGCACAGCCTCTCAATACTGAGTGTGTAGATGTGTGGGGATTGACTAACAAGATGCGCTTTCTGGTGTGCTAGCCAGTTTGAGCCAAAATCTTGATTATGACACTTATTCTGTATGGACAACTTTTTAAGACCTGTATTTGATTTTCTTTTTTCATTTAGTTACTTATTTAACATGCCCAACAACAGTGTCCCCTCCCTCCTCTCCTCCAAGCCCCTCCCCCTGAACTTCTCTCTGCTCCCACCCGAGTCCTCTCCTCCATTTCTATTCAGGAAAGTGCAGGCCTCCCATGAACATCAACAAAATATGGCAAATCAAGTTGCAGTAAGACTAAGCACCTCCCCTTGTATTAAAGCTGGGCAAGGCAACCAGTATGAGGAATAGGGTCCCAAAAGCCAGTAAAAGAGTCAGAGACAGCCCCTGCTCCACCGTTAGGAGTCCCATAAGAGGACCATGCTGCACACCTGTAACATCTATGCCGAGTGCCTAAGTCAGTCCCATGCAGTCTTCCTGGTTGTTGGTTCAGTCTCTGTGAGCTCCTATGAGCCCAGGTTAGTTGATTCTGTTTTCTTGTGATGGCCTTGACCTGTCTGGCTCCTACAATCCTGTCTCCCCCTCTTCTGCAGGAGTCCCTGAACTCCGCCTAAATGTTTGACTAATGTCTGCACCTGTTTCCATTAGTTGCTGGATGAAGCCTCTCTGATGATTGTTGGGCTAGGCACCAAGCTATGAGTACAGCAGAATACCATTAGACATCATTACATTGATATTTTTTTTCCCTCCAGTCATTTTTGGTTCTACCCTAGGTCTCTGGGTCATCCAGTCTGTGGGTTCATATTTGATTTTATCTTAGAAACAGGAACAATTATTTTTGTTATTGTTTTGCTTTGTTTTTGTTTTGATGTTCACCAGCTTTCTAGCACTATGACACAATGCCTGAGACAATCAATTTATAAAGAGGAAAGAATTCTTTGAGCTCACAGTTTTAGAAGTTTCCATCAGTGACTGGGTGGACTCATTGTTTGGGGGCCTGTGGTGAGGCAGCATATCATGACTGGGATCCCTCAGTACAGCAAGTTGCTTAGCTCTGGAGACCAAGGAGCATAGGAAGATGTGAAAAGGCTAGGTACCAATATCTGCTCAAAGGCACATCCTTGTGACCCAGCCTTCTCCCACTAGACCCCATTCTTTTGTGGTGTTTCTCCTTTTTGCCCTTAATAGCTAGCTACCCTAGCAAGTTATTTAACTCTTTCTTTCTTTTCTTTCTTCCTTTCTTGTTTATTTATTCATGAGATTATAATATACTTATATTTCTCCCTTTTCTCCCTCCAAACTCTCTCATATACCCTCCCCATTCTCCTTCAGATTTACGACCTTCTTTTTCACTAATTGTTATTGCATGCATATATGTATACACNCACACATTTCTAAATATAGCCTATTGAGTCCATATACTATTACTTGCATGTGTATTCTCAGGGTTGACCTTTTGTCACTGGACCAATTGCTGTGCTCATCCCTGGGGAGGACCACTTCTCTCACTACCTGCAGTTACCTACAGCCCTTTTTATAGGATTGAGACCTCATGGCCTTTTTTCCATCCACTTTGTAAGCCCCACTTCTTAAATGCTCCTCCAGGATGCAGCAGTGCTACAAGCTGGCAAACAAACCTCTTATTTACCAGACTTTAGGACACAGCTGTCCAAACCTGAACAACATAACATTTAGGAGAGATCAAATAATTAACACATTAAGGAGCTGATAACCAGTCACACATACATTAAGCACACAATGTCTATCATTATCCTACAGAAATAATTGCTATTATTTTCATGAAATTAAGGAATGGTTATGACTTGTACCTTACATATAATTCCTAGAAATACCATTTATGCTAGAACACTTTGGATAATATTTGGTCAGTATTTTATGAGCTCTTTATACTATTACTCAACTATTTGACATGGCAAAATTGAAGATGTGATTGGTTATCTCTGTCTGTGGTTTTGAAGAACAAAAGAGCCCTGCAGAAATCCATCCTTTACTTAACAGAAAGGGAAAATTTCCTCTGTCAAAACGGAATTAATAATCCCTTAAGATGTGCAGCAGCCATAGTGGTCATAAAATACTTTTTAAATGTCAGTTTCAGAAAGCTGATCAAACCCCTTGATTTTATAAATGGAGAAACAGAATCAGAAAGATTAAATAGCCTACCCAGAGCTACCCAGCTGGTTTGTAAGAGGCAGTGTGTCATTATTTATTAGGAACATTTTATCACTACCTGAGTGACCTCCAATACATTTTTCACTCTCTCTGAGCCACTGTCCTCATTGGTATAATGAGTACAATCTACAAATATGGCTATTGGAAAGATTAATAATCTATTCCATGGGTAACATCCAGGTCTTTAATGCAGCCTCTGGTCCTCTTGAGACCCAGGAGGAAAAGAAGAATGAGCTTTGACAAATAGGGAAATGACTGAGGCTACTAGGAACCGGAGAGCTGTCAGCAAAGTAAGGGGTAGATGGACTTGTTCTTGCAGCTTCAGAAGCTCGGATTCCCTCGGAAATTAGACCATTTGGAATCTAATGGATATTTATTGAACACTTAGTATTAGGTGTCATTACTATATTAAGTGTTGGGCTCACCAGAGTGAAGAGAACAAGCTCTGTTGAGGGAAAGAGCTTGCCGATAAGCACATTAATAAGAAAATTAGGCAATATGCTAAATTTTGATTAGTGTTACTGGTGGCAAAAGCAGAGAAAGGTGGCAAGGAGGCAGGCCATAGTGTGTGGAGGAGNGTGTGATGAATGTTAAATAAGATGGTCAATGAACAAAAGGGTCTTGAAGAAATCNCTTTAGAAGCATTTTTACGGGAAAAGTTCTCTCTCAGAACGTGATGTTCTCCAGCTTCAAATGTATTTGGAGATTTACCTCTCATGGCTCTATCTTATAATACCAAGCCACAATTGAAGATTTTATTAAATATGTACAAAGAAAAATACATGAACTTTTAATAACACATTCTAGGAGAAAATTCCATGACAGTGGGGCTATAATTCACCCATAATAGCCAAAATATATATTCCTATTTTCTTAAGTACATTGCAATGATATCTCATAACTTGTTGATAGTATTTATCTTATTGAGATATGATAGAGATTTTTAACTTAAGAAGAGTCTTTCCTGTCTTCTGACATCTTTCTATCAGAAACAAGTCATGCAATGACAGATGGAACTATTCCAGAAGGAGTATTTATAAAGAATCTGAATTAGAAACTGCTTTGACAGGCCAGCACAAAGGTGAAAGTTGTCAAGGTAAATGTCATTCAAAACAAATTTGAATTCTCCCTTTGGTGTTTTTATAAGTCAATAAAAGAATTGCGCAGGAGAAATCTCTTGACAGCAGCCTGGGAGGTTTACCGACCAGCAGCTCCAGGTGAGCTGAGAGTGTGCTGTACTTTCTCAAGAGCGAATGATCTTTTACATTCATGAATANGCCNTGGTGCTAGCAAAGGGGACCCAAGTCCCACTGCAGTCACCACTGGGTGAATAAAATCAGGCACACAAATGAGCTAAAATTCCTCTGCCAGGGTGCTAGCCACACCTTCTCCTATTTAGGCTGTGCATTCACTTGCTCAACACCTGCTCTTCCTACAGGCCTGTATGCTCCCTGAGGTCAGGGACTGTAGCTTTATTATTTAACACTTTACCTCCAGGGTCCAGAAGAGGTACTCATGAAAATAATGTCGTTTACTAAGAGTACTGTCAATTTTAGAACCTCACTTGGTTTCTCTGTTTATTGATAATTACAGTGTTATATGTACTAGATATAAAGTCCAAGTACTGTAGAGGCAGAAATTGATTTATTTATTTTCATTTACAACTATGTGAGTGAGGTAGATGAGAGAAATGATGTGCAGGGAGATTCAAAAAGTTGTCAGACCTAGTACAGAGTAGGCGTTAAATATCTGAGCCAGGCATTTCACTAGAATGCTGTAAGGGACTCAGAAGAAAATTATACATGAAATGTTTGAAAGAAATAGCTTCATTACACTAAAAGCAAGTAAGTAATTTCAACAGAGATGACATGATAATTCAGATTAAAGTTTAGAGTAGTTCCCATGTAAAATGGAAAGTACCAATTGAATGACTATAGTTCAGGAAGTCCCTTCTTCATGGTGGGAGCCTACACCTTGATCGCCTGGTGCTGAGAAGTTTCTGATCCTGCAGTGCACTTGTGGTATTCTCTTTAACTAACAAAATAAGTTCTAATTTGGATGATGAGTTATTATACTGTTTCTAAATGGCTTAAAGTATCTTAAATTATTACATTGGATCTTTGCAAACCACTCCTGCAATTGGTATTAATGCTATTCTCCTAATTTCCTCTCTAGTTGCTAAGATTAAATGCCCTGNAAGAAATATTGAGAAACAGTTTATTGGACTTACAGTTTGAGGTTACAGTCCATCATGGCAAGGAAGTCAAGCAGAAACTTGAAGCAGCTAGTCACATCACATCTACAGTCAAGAGCATGCATGTTTGCTTATGCTTAGCCTCCTCTCTACACTTATACAGTCAAAGACCCAAACTTAGGCAATGGTTCTACCCTCAGTGGCTAGGTTTTCCCACCTCAATATTAATGCAATCAAGACAATCCTCCACACACATGTCCACAGGCCAACCTGATGTTGACACTCTCTTAATAAGACTCTCTTCCCAGGTGATTCTATTTTGTGCTAGGTTGACAACTAAAACTAACCATCGCAGTTATTATACCATTTCCCATTCTTTCACTGGAAAGAGCATAGACTGGCTCCTGGGTTTCCATCTATTAGTGTCACAGCTAGAATTTGATCCTGATAGCCTGGTTCAAACTCTTGGATCTTCTCAGTCTGCTCTGGTAGGTAATTTGATTTCCTCACCTTTGCTACAGAGTTCAGAGTGTAAAAATAAAAGATTTTCACAGGAAATAGCCTATGTAATATACTTTATATGCAAAATGACTGAACCAATGAGTAGTATGGTTAGTCAGAAAACTCTTGACCACTAGAAAGTGCCCAAGCACAAGACTAACATGACGGTTTGTATTATTTAGGGATGCCCAATCTTATCACATGAGAACTAAACAGCATATGCCAGCCTAGGAAAGAGGTCAAAGATGTACAACATGGGTGGTTGTGGAAGAAGGCCAATTTTAACTATAAAAAAAAAAAACACTGGCCTGCCTGATAAAAATTTTAGGTTTCTTTTCAATTATAATTTCAATCTTTGCACTTCTACGTGGATTAGTCCTTACTACACTCTCAGATGCTAACCTGCCCTTCAATCAGGTGTCAGCCTTCAGGGAGCAAAGACTTCTCAATAATTAGATTTGATACCTTNATTCTTCTTTTATTTAATTTATGCTAATTTGCCTTTCCATTTATAGTTGTGATTTGGTACTTCTTTAAAAATAAACATAAGATACTTAAATATTGGAAGTTAAATTATGAATTATATTAGGCAGAAAAATGCCTCCTCCTCCTACCCCCAATGATATCCAGATTTTAATTTCTAGAACCCAAGAATGTGTTACCTTATGCTGCAAAAGGGACCAGGACAGGACCTTGAGATTATTTTGGTCTATCTGAGTTGGGTGCAGGCTAACCACCTGTGCCCTTAAAGGCATAAACTTTTCTCAGCTCTGGTCAAAAGAANAAAGGACAGAAGGCAAAAGACTGAGCGTGTTCCTGTAAAGAAGAAGGATATGAGAAGCAAGGACTGTGGTGGCCTTGAGAAGGCAAGCACAAGCTAACAGACTTTCCTCTGGTGCCTTGGGAGAGAAGGAACCCCTGCCAATACCTTGATTTTTACCTATGAAATTCACATCCAAACTTTGACCNATAGAATTACAAAGTGATAAATATGTACTGGTCCTACCATCAATTTTATGACAATTTGTTATGAAAGAAATAAGGGACTAATAAAATAGAGCATGGGGATAGACTGCTCTTGTACTTCAATATTTAAATGATTATACTTAGAAAGTATCANTTCTAGGTAGTTTACAATGCCCTGTGTAATCCTGAGACTCTTTCCCAACATTTGATCACTGTCAAGATTCTCCTCCTTAGAGTGAGCTTAGAATTCCCTGTGCTCTCACTGTATAAGAAATTTACTTTAAAACTTTGAGAACCAAGGCCTGACAGCATATGGTGGTAGCTTCAGGACTCAGTAGATCTAAGCTAGTTCTTGGAAAAAGTGGACCTTCTCAAATTTGGAATATTGGGACTTTATTCATGGGAGGTTTGATAATGTTTGGAGAGTTGTTTGTTTTTCAGGGGTATGCATATATCAGTCTTATTTATAATGACATCATTCTTACATAGATTTCATGAGGGGAAAGTGATCCACTTGCCCCAAGCTGTGAGTTTTACCACCAATATACCATAATTTCAAGTACACAAATAAAACATACTTCTATGTGCTAGAAATTCTCAATGNCAGAGATCAAGCAGCACTTCTCCTCTACCTGGTGTAAAAAGCACNCAGAGCATGCCAACGAAGTGGAAGCTGAATTTGATGCATATAGACATGGTGTTAAATTATAAGAGAGAATGATTGGATTTAACCACATCTATTTGTGCCATGCTATTTTACTTTGCCATACCGGAAAGTCACATCCCATANAATCTCCTGTTTGATTATACAAGACCTGACACATGTGGCTTATGCAACCAGTAACTGCCTGCTGTTTATCTCTTTCACCTTTGACTTGACTACACACTTGGAGGTAAATGGAAACCTCTTCTGAAAAGAAATAAGGGCTAATCAAACACAGGAAAAAATATCTATTCCANATTATGAGATGGCACCTTAATCTGCAGACCACTAGTGAGAGATATGTACATTGCCAGAGAATACATATTCAGATTCAATAAATGTGGCTTGTTTTCTCATAATGTTAGTCACTCAATTTGCCTCAAGTAACTAATGAGGCAAATGAATGCCAACTGATATCAAATTGAAATGGAGGAATATCCTAGAAATAAGCTTTCTTTTTCTATTTTTCTTCTAACACTTTTTCAACTTTCTTAGGTAGAATTCATTTATCTTGAACACACATATTTTACTGCTAATGCCATTGAAATAACACCTGAGGGCAGATGTGAAAATGGCAAGCTGTGACTTATAGTAGCTTTGGAAAAGAGGGATAGCCAGATATCCAAGAGATCTGCCACCAAACAGACTAGAAAGGTCATGAGGACACCACTCTGACTTTCCAGCCTGAAGCGCCAGGCCTCACTCAGATGCCACAGGGCATTGAAAGAAAAAAAAAATCTTTTCTACTGAGAAAAAGTCAGCTCATTTGCACATAATTTGACAAACAAAATGTCATCCATTATCCCACAGTAATGTGACTGTATTAGCCCTGATGGGTATTCTTAGGAAAGCTGCCTTTGGGCTAAGGACTGAACTTCTCACATGATAGAAGGCAGGCCCTGGATAATGAATGCACTGTTACTGCAGAGAAGAGAGTAAAACATTCTTTTCCTGTCTTTTTAGTGTGTATTACTACTGACCACATCAGAACTTTTTGAAGGTATTTGGTATTTGTCTTACAGCAGAGCTAATAGTAGCTGAATTCCACATTAGTGTGGAATTGTTGTGAAAATATTAAAGAGGAGCTACTTTGTCAATGTGTTTTCATATCCTTTCTTCTTCCTATCAATCCTCCAGTTGCTGAGAGAATCTCAAGAAAATCTCTCACACACACACACACATACACACACACACACATACACACACACACACACACAGACAGACACGTGCATGCATGCGCACACACACACATGCACATACATAGTTTATGTATTTCTAATAGACAACTGTATTATTCTTTAATAATAACACCAATATTGTCTATATTACGTCTTTAAAGAAAATAAGTCCTGTGACTCAGTAGTAACGGGGTCTTCTCACAACTTTTAACAACCACTCCTTTTGAAAACTGAAGTTCTGCTTACCCAGACTGCCTCTTACCTTTGGCTTCTGTAAGTCATTGGTGACTTCAGAAGTTGTGCTCTCTTTCTTGACCTTGAAGAAACCTGATCCAATTACATTTTCCTCTTTAAACAAGAAGTTGGAAAATAATGATGTGATAGGGTACAATTAGAGTGATAGGATCCTTTATACTGATTTCTAATTGCCATATAACTTCTAAACTTAGGGCTAGAGAGATGGCTTGGTGGATAGGAGCATGTATTGTTCCTGCAGAGGACCTGGGTTTGATTCCCAGCATCCTTTAGGTAGCTCACAACTGCCTGTAACTCCAGCTCCAGTGGCTCTGACATGGTTCTGACCTCATCAGGCACATGCATACAAATGTACACAAAAATAAATAATAATAAAATACTTTAAAAATACATTTTCCTATATAGCAAAGTTTATTTTGAAGAGACCACACAAACATTCNGATCTACATTATATTCTTTGATAGTTCTACTCATGACATTTTTGAAGTACTGAAAATCTTTTGAGGAAAAATAAAAACTTCAAAATGGTTTTTAGAGAGACATTTTATATAAACATTGCATAACTCCAATAAAACTTATGTCCTTATTCTTGCTCATTTTAGTATAAATCAATAACTCTGATTTCAATGGGAATAAAATAATAGATAAATGCTACCTTTATAAACTATTAGCACCATCATAAAAGGAAGTAAATTCACGGCTATTGCTAAGCTGGTCTGTTATTAGATCTTTATTTAACTTTGTTAGCTCATCAAAATTGATTTGCCGCTGAGATATCATGACTGTTCCCAAGTTGTCATTGGCCTTTTTAAAAAATATACAATTAAATTAGTTCTATGCTTCAATTATATTTGTCAGTTTTATTTTTTTATTTTGAAGTACCCTAGAGGAAATCATTTTACTTANACCCTGAAAAGAATAGCCTTGGTTCTCCTTGTCATACATCTAATTTCTCAAANTCTCAACCAAGAGAGAACCAACCTTGGCTGGGGAGATGACTGTTGGTAAAGTGCACCAGGACCTGAGTCTGATACCCAAAGCCCATGTAAAAACAGCAAAGCACCCTGGTACTGTGGAAGCAGAGCCATATGGATCCTAACGGTGCACTAGCCAAACAGCTTAGCCTACTGTGAGTGACAATCCCTGTTTCAACAAAAGGAGGGTCTGAGGAATGACACCTGTGGTAGTTCCAATGCAATTGGACCCCATAAGCTCATAGGGAGTGGCACTATTAGGAGGTGTGGCCTTGTAAAAGTAGGTGTGGCCTTGTTAGAGGAAGTGTGCCACTGTAGGGTCAGATATTGAGGTCTCCCACGCTCAAGTTATGCCTACTTCAGACCACTTCTTATTGCCTGCTGGTCAAGATGTAGGACTCTCAGCTTCTTCTCCAGTACTATGTCTGCCTGCATGCCACCGTGTTGCACCATGATGATAATGAACAAAACCTCTGAAAATGTAAGCCGCCCAATTAAATGTTTTTCCTTTATAAGACTTGCCATGGTCATGGTGTCTCTTCACAGCAAGTTGGTACCAGGGAATGGGGTATTACTGTGATAGGACTGATCATGATTTTGTTTTGAAGGAGTATGGACCTTGGGACTCTGGATTAGAGAAAGAGTTGAATGCTTTAAGTGCTGCTTAATGGTAGGAACATGGAAGACAATAGTGCTAAACATGATTTGATGAACTGTGGGAGCCTGGCTTCAGATGTTTCAGGGAGTAATATTAATATGTGGCCTAGAGATTGTTCTTGTGATATTTTGATAAAAAAATGTGGCTGCTTTTTGCNCGTGTCCAAAGAGTCTACCTTCGGTTAAAGTGAAAAGATTTAAATTAATTAATTCTATTGGCAAGAAAATCTCAAAACAGCCTAGTATAGACTCTGTCATGTGATTACTAATATTCATGCTGGTGTAGACTCTATTGTGTGATTACTAATATTCACGCTTATAAAAATTTATAAAGTTGAGCAAGAAAAAATACAAAATGTACAATTGGAAGAGAAAAAGAGCACCAGAAAGTGGAATGGAACTAAGTCCTGTGTTCATATAGATAAACAGATTAAGAAATGGAATAAAAGGANTGATCTCAGGGCAAGATCCCATCCAGCTAAATTTCCAACTTGTGAAAAGGAATAAAAGAAAGGCTTAGAGCTTTGTGTGGTGGTACACACCTTTAATCCCCGCACTCAGAAGGCAGAGGCTGGTGGATCTCTGAGTATGAGGCTATCCTGATCTACAGATCCAGTTTCAGGACAGCCAAGTTTAGATAGTGAAGGAAACCATCAAAAACAGAAAGTTGGTGGAAATATAATTGAATGAAGAGGCTACGTTCCAGCCCCAGTTAGCAGCAGAACTTGGCAGCTTCTGCCATGTGGTTCTGAAATTAAGGATAGAAGAAAGGAGCTATGGAATTTGCCTCTGATACTAAGGAAAGCTGCTGAGGCTAGGCATGTGTCAGGGGTGTGGACCTTGATAGGGACAAGCCANAGGGGACAGGACAAGGAGGTTTTCCAATGACACTCCATTTGATCAGTACAAAGGCAGAGTAAAGGTGATACTCCCAGCCAGGACTCTACTTATGCTCATGGTTATTTTTGTGGAGTTTTCCATGCTAAAAGGAACAATATTCACCATGTAACTGTCGATGCTCACTCTATACAATTGTCTATGCCTTCTTTGATACCCAAGTTCAAGGAACATGTGGAAATGATAAGGCAAACAGTGTCTGTACTACAATTATGGTCCTTCCCGAATTTGTAGTTGATTTTCCTGTTGTCAGTGCCTTATCTAACAGTGGAATAGGTTTCCACAAGCAATTTTATATGAAAGGGTAAAGATTATTCTACATTAATTTCAATGCAAATACACTTGAAAGAACTGTAATTTGTAATCTTAGTATATCAATTAATGTTACCTTTGCTAATGGGTTTCATAATTAACATTTATTGATCCTCTGACCTGTATAAGTAAAAATAAATGTAACAGTCTAATTTTCAGAATATGAGCTTTATTCATCTGAACCTAACATTCAGGAAAGATATTAACATGTTAACCACTTTTAATCAAAATTTAATATTTATTTTTCTATTNGTCAAACTCAATCTTGAAAAATAATAGCATCCATTTCGAATCAAAATGTAGTTTTTACTTTTCAGTTGCTAATTTTGTCTTCATGAATTTAATATTTTTATACTTATGCAATAACATTTATATTCCTGAACAATTAATTTAAATTACTATGGACAGAACTGAGTGAAATATGTCCTGTGGACCAAATCCAGCTCTCACCAGTTTTGTGAGTAAAACACTGAAATACAGCCTCACCTACTCATTTACATATTGCTTAAGTCTGTGCTACTCCACATAGGAAAGAAACTGAAAAAGGCCACATGGTTCACAAAGTCGAAAATATTTATTATGTGGCCTTTTACAAAAAAAAAAAAAAATGTGTGGTACCTACTGTTGTAGATGACCAAAACTTAAGCAATTTGAATGTTATTTAGTAACTGCAAATTATTTTCTTGAGATATAAGGAAAATATAACTCAAAAGCAAATGCTTANCTAATCCAACAACTTACAAAATAGCACAGACCACAGTGATCCTCTGGACACAATCACAATTACTTCAATAGACTTGAGTTTTCTAAAAAGCCACCTTTTAATATCATAGGCAGATAATTTGATGNATGCTATTTGCTTACTCTTTTGAAATGTTATTGTGACACTGAGACAAAATGAGATACTGATTTCATGCTGATACAATTCTATCTGCCCCAAAGTACAGCAGCAATAAGTAAGCTATACAAGCAAAGCCAATTGTATCTAATTCTGCAAATGAAGCTGAATATTGCTAAAGACTAAAAGCAAGCAAACAAAATATAAGACTCATTCACAGCAAAAGTGTCCAGTAGTATAGAGGAAAGTTATACAATAAAATAATCATCTGTCTCAAACATACCACTTAATACTAAAATTTTAGAATTATGCTAAGTCAAAAGACAACACAATGGAATTTTATTCAGACATGAAGCAAAATAAAATCATGACATTTACAGGAAAGTGGATGGAGTTGGAAATCATTTTGGTAAGGGGGTCTCAGGAAGACAAATCTCTGGTTTTCTTTCATAGGAAGAAGCTAGACTTAAAAGTGTGTGTGTGTGTGTGTGTGTGTGTGTATGTGTGTGTGTGTGTGTGTGTGTGTGTGTGTGTGTAAGAGAGAGAGAATCATGAGAAGTGAGAAAGAGATGGTAATGATGAATAAAAGAAGAAAAGAAATAAACAAATAAATAAAAGAAGAGAAGAAGAGAACAAGCCAGGGGTGAATGAGAAGCCACATAGGAGGACAGTGGGAGGGAGGCTCAAATTAGAACAAGAAGTGATGAATAATATGTATGAAATGCTATATAGAGCCCATTGCTTTATGTGATATCATAAAATTAATTAAAAGGCAAAGATATCTCATACTCATTTCCATTAAATATTCTAGCATGTTGAAGATAATGAAAGACAATATGTAAATACTAGAAAGAAAAACACTATTTGTTTCACAAAAAAATACAGTTGCTAAGACAGAAAAGTCTTTGTGAATTAATATAAAATAAACCAAAAAACTGATTTTTAAAAATTAATTTAGATGGCAAGAAATAAGATCAATACAGATATNAATAACATCCCTATACTCTATGCAAATACTAGACTATGTGATGGGTTTTCAATCATAACTGTTACAGGAATCATAGGCCATATTAGTAACTTTTGTATTGGTGGGTCCAAAGTACCTTATTAACAAAAATTCTTGTATACAAATCAGAGAAGATAAGCAATCTACTACAAAGTAGGAAATGAATGAAAATTTTNAAAAAATCATTAAAGTAGAAAGGGAAGGTCAATAAATATGTGGGGAAAATTTAGCTTCATTAAGAACTAGAAATAAACAAATAAAAGCAAAAGATTAGAAAATACTTTGAAATTTGACAAGGTCAAATCAATCAGGTGTAAAACAATGGGTACTCGCACACACTGACAGNACACACATAAGTTGGAGGACTGCTTTGAAAAGCAGCTCAGCAATATCCAACAAGGGAAAGCATTCCTCTGATCCAAACATTCAACTTCTAGATACACAGTCCAGAGGACATCAAATGCAAGTATACATGGGCATTCTGCAACAATGGTCACAAAATCACTTCTTATAATAGAAATAGAATCACTTTCTATAATAGAAATGAAGTAAGTATCCATCAAGAGGTTAAATGGTGCTTCTTATTCCTAGTTGTCAGATAAATCATGAAAAGCTTATATAAATCTTGATAATGAGAGTAAAAGAAGCTACATAAAATGTTTACAATATATTGTTTTTTATTTTAATTGATTTTTTTTCATTTATTTTACATACTTCCCACAGTTTTCCCCTCCCTCCTCTCCTCCCATTCCCTCCTCCTGATTTTCATCTATCCCCACCCCATCCACTCCTCCTCCGTCTCCATTCAGAAAGGGGCAGGCCTCCCATGGGCTTGAACAAAGCATAGCACATCAAGTTGAGGTAGGACCTAGCTCTTCCCCCTGCATAAAGGCTGGCCAAGGTAATCCAGCATGGGGAACAGGTTCCCAAAAGCCAGCTAAGCACTAGGGACAGGTCCTGATCTCACTGCTAGGAGCTTTACAAACAGACCAAGATACACAACTGTCACCCACATGCAGAGGGCCTAGGTCAGTCACATGCAGGTTCCCTAACTGTTGGTTCAGAGTCCATGTGCTCCCATAAGCCAGGTCAGCTGTTTCTGTGGGTTCCTCCATCATGACCTTAAGGCCTCTGGCTCCTATAATCCTGTCTCCCTTTCTTAAGGAGGACTCCTGGAGGTTGGCCCAGTACTTGCCTGTGGATCTCTGCATATGCTTCCATCAGTTAATGGATAAAGGCTCTGTGATGACAATTAGGGTAGTCACCAATCTGATTACAGTAGATGGCCAGTTCAGTTACCCTCTCCCCTATTGCTAGGGGTCTTAACTGAGGTCATCCTTGTAGATTCCTGGGAGTTTCTCTGGCAGCAGTTTTCTCCCTAATACCAAAATGCCCCCCCATCAAGACACCTCTTTCACTACAATATATTGTTAACAGTAGAAGTCAGTTAATGCTTTTTAAGTACAGTAACTTTATTGAGGCATATTTAACAATAAAAAAGCACATAAAGAATGAGTTATTTGGGGGACATATGGAGTGAGGCAAAAGTAGAGGATTCANTATAATCTCAAACTGTTATCAATTTTAGTCTTAAAGAAATTATGAAATCTAGCATGGAAGCTTTATTGAAAGCTAAACACTTTCTACACTCTCTTCAAGTTTTGATGCATTTAAATATGAATATATTGTAACAGTTTTACAACTGAATCACTGAAGCAGAGACATGAAAGAGCATGCCCATGTTAGATGGAGGTTACTNAGCTGTTAAGACTAGCTTGGGCCCAGATGATATCACCCTGGAATCTAAGACCTTCATTACCATAATATCCAGCCCCACTTCTCTGCTAACATAGGGACAATGCTAGTATTTTGTAGAATTGGGGTTTAAGTATTTTTAAATTATATTGTTATAAAATTTTTACTACTTTCTTTACATCTTAGTTTTTAAAAAAGGATTCTGCTATTTCTCCTTCCCAAGGAAATCCANGCATCCTCATCCTGCTTTGGGCCTTCCCTGTTACCTGGCCTCTCTGGGACTGTGGATTGTAGCATGGTTATCCCTAACTTTACAGCTACTATTCACTTATGAGTAAGTACATACCATGTTTATCTTTCTGGGTCTGGGTTACCTCACTCAGGATGATTTTTTTTTCTAGTTTCATCCATTTGCCTTCAAATTTCCTGATGTCATTGTTTTTAACAGCTGAGTAATACTCCATTGTGTAAATGTACCACATTTTCTTTATCTATTCTTTGGTTGAGGGGCACCTAGGTTGTTTCCAGGTTCTGGCTATTACAAATAACACTGCTATGAACATGGTTGAGCAAGTGTTCTTGTGGAAGAGATCTCCTGGGTAGACTGGGGCCCAGTGGGAATGGGAACATGAGGGGCTAGAGGAGGAGAGTAGTGAAATAGATGTCTCAGTGAGGGGATCATTTTGGGGTCAGGTAGAAACCTAGTGCAAAGGAAACTTCAAAGAATCTGCCCCAGCTAAGACTCCTATCAATAGTGGACAGGTAGCCTAAACTGGCCATCTCCTGTGATCAGATTAATAACTACCCTAATTGTCATCAGAGAGCCTTCATCCAGTGACTGATGGAAACAGATGTAGAAATCCACAACCAAGCACCAGGCAAAGCATGGGGAATCTTGTTGAGGAGAGGGATGAAGGGCTGTACTAGCTAGGGGGGTCAAGGTCATCACAAGGGAACCCACAGAAACAACTAACCTGGGCTCATAGGAGCTCACAGACTCTAGACTTACAGCCAGGAAGCCTGCATAGGACCAACTCACCTAGGCCTTCTGCATATGTGTGACAGTTGAGGGGCTCGATCTACTTGTGGGACTCCTAGTAGTGGAAGTAGAGTATGTCCCTAAAGCTTTGCTTGGCTTCCAGGAACTTATTCCTCATACTAGGTTGCCTTGTCCAGCCTTAATACAAGAGGGGAGCTTAGGTTCTATCTCAATTGGATATGCCACGCTTTGTTGACACCCACAGGAGGCCTGCCCCTTTCTGAAAAGAAACAAAAGGAATGAATTAGGGCAGGGGGAGAAGGAAGAAATGGGAGAACAGGAGGGAGGAGAAACTGTGATTGGAATGTTAAATAAATAAATAAATTTAATAATAATAAAAAAGGATTCTGAATACTAAACAACAGTATTCATAGGAATAAGGCTTGCTAATAATTTCATTCTATTTTTATCAATAATATTATTCATAATCATTAAAAATAGATCATTCTTCAAAATGCCCCTTACTTTATAAGCATTTTTGGTCTTCACCATTCCTAAGCAGACTTTATTAAAAACNGGACTCAGTACTACTATGATGTGGAAACCTCATTTGGTTGTTTGTCCATGAAGTGATTATGGCTACTTACATATTTACAATAGCTTAATCTCTGCTGCAGCCTGTGAAGAACTCTGCAGGAATGCTAGAGTGTGACTTTGGGAGATTTTTATACTGGGTGAATTATAATATATTTAATAATGGAGAAAGCAAAGGAAGAAATTCCTCCATTATCTGTAACAACATTTACTCTTCCCATTGTGCCCAAAGCTATTTCATAGTTTCATGGTTCTTCTAAAAACAGCAAGAAGTAAATACTATCCCATGTTTCTGAGATCTTTCAGAGATAAACAATAAAAGGCAACACAATTTTGTTCTTAGAAGTCTGACTCTCTCTTTTTTCATTTGTGATCCACAGCTAATAAACTTCACTCATGAAAGGAGTACAAGGTGATGCTTTGAATTTGTATGCACTGTGTAGTGGTCAGATTAGGGCAGCTGGCATACATATCCAGTACCTGAAACATGTGTTCTGTCTTTGAGATTAAAACGTTCAAAATCTTCTCTCCCAGTTATATGTCAAGTAGAGAGCACAGTAGTGTTGAAGAGAGTTAAAAGAAGATAGTCAAAAATTTAGAAAACAGCAGGTCCCTGATATTGGGAAGAAAAGGCCAACAGTTGCTGGAACTGCCCAACACTGTGAACAATAGACAGGTTTGCTTCTCTCTCTTGCCGTTATGCTTTCTCCAGAAGCGAGGTAGCTCTCTAGTTCCTAAGGAATTTGTTTTAATTTTTAATCTTAGTTATCTACAGACCCATATTTAAGGAATATAGTTACATTCCTGATCTAAAATTTTAATACCATTGTTCTACATTCTAACCCCAACACCCAATCAGTTAAGTGCCAAATAGCTATAAGAGAATTGGTAAGGCTGTGGTGGGGATTAAAAAAAAGGGTATGATAGCAGGTGAATTCCCAATCCACCTTATATGTGTGGTCTCTGACTTATGGTTCACAATATTTTTTTGGAGATGGTAAGAAAGTGAGAAACGTTTAGTATAAATTATACTTTGACCTTTCCATTTTTGAAACAGAATCTCATGTATTCTGGGAGGTCCTTAAACTTACTCTGTAGTGAGGGATGACTTTCCACGTCTGGTTCTCCTTCCTCTACCTCCCAAGTACTTGGATTTCAGATCAATCATGACAACTAGTTTATGTAGTGCTGGAGACTGCACCCAGGGACTTGTGAATGCTAAGCAAGTACTCTACCAACTGAACCCCAACCCCATACTTTGATTTTTAAATGTGGAGTTCTAAGGTAGCCACTTGTGGTATGATCTTCTATTGGGACACAGAGCAGCTGCAGCATGTCCCAGCTCCCTCTCAACCCCACCAACACGAAGGGAAACTGCTGAGACTCCACAGTGCACCGTGTGGCCAACCTGTGATGCTCAGGGTAGACTTTGACTAATCATGATAGTTCATAGGTTCTCACAGTGCTTGGGCCACCTTATTGCCACCAGGTAGGTGAGCTACACCAACTGACCTAGGCCTGCTAAGCTCTACTCCATACTATGTAAGAGTTCTGGAACCAATGCCATTCTCCTAGAGGACTCAGCTCAAGACAGCAGACTCTGTGAGGAAAAGCATCTCCTTTCCACAGCTCCCTTCTTTAACTCCCATCTGCCTAACAGGAAAGTCTGAAGCTGAGATTGCCTGATGGTGGGAGATTAGCTTACCTAAACACCTTCTTGGGTGAACAAGTACAAACTGTCGACACTGCACCAAATCAGGTAAAAAGAGGAAGCCATTATGAGCGGTGAAGGTGATGTGTGAGAAGTGCTACCCCAGGAAGGCTGCTGAAAGAGCACATCTTCCTTCCTTCTAGTGATGCCTTCATAGAGTTCTTTTGGGAAAGCTGACTACTTAAGGAAATAGAAATAGCACCCCACAGAAAAGGGGGTGAAAATTAACTCCCTTCCTGCAGATAAGCCACAACACTTACTTCACTTATTCAGTCCTCATAAATGTTCCTTCCATTCCATGCTACCAATGTTTTGAAAATTAGAACAGGGCATTTACTGACAGAGTTAGAGTGGACAGGAAGAGGAAAATAAGAATTTTTTGGAATTCATTATCTGCAAGTCAGAGAGTGTGTGCTTTAAATAATTTCCCCAAAGCCCCCCAAAATACTGACTATATTCTCAGAGTAAAGAAAACAAGGCTTGGTTCAGAATTTTTGTATGTAAAATAAGTCAATAAGACTCAAATCCAATACTATCTATTACAGAAATAAAGCCTGCCTAACTTGCTGTGATGTATTCTTTTAATGCAGAAGTGAGCAAGAGCTCAAGGTACTAAGAATAAATAAGGCTAGGCTCAAAGACAGTGAGGGTTAGAGTCCAAACTTGATTGAACAAACGCTGTCGCCTGCTTGTGAGAATTGGTGTCTGGGAAATGTTGANGCACGCTGACTATAAACAAATTCATCTACTATCCTTGACCAATAGATGGAGAGAAGCAAGGTAGGCATGATCAGAAGGGAGGGTACAGATGTAACACCGACAAGCACACATGAGCAGTTACTGCACATNCAGTTTAATTTGGTTTCCCCAAAAGCAAAGAGTGAGTGCAAGAGTGTAGTGTGTGTGATTCATTTGAGATATGCTCCAGGACACATAAGAAGGGACAAGTACAAGTGAGAAAGAGAAAGGGAAACAGCACCCTGAGGGACCAATTTGTATCTTCTTTTCCCTTGACTCTTGGTGATTGATACATAAAGACAGGTGAGTGTTACAGTTGTGTGCTTCTTCTTATAACTTCTTCCTCACAAATTGGGTACATCCGTCCAAGCTAAGTTCTGTGTGCATCCATGATAGCACACCATCATTTTGTAAGCCTTTAAATACTAGATGTAACCTGGAACATCCTGTAGTATGTCATTCATACTTGGAAATANGCCAACGAATGTGGAGATGTGCTTCTTCAGCATTGTCCCTTTGTGTCTCACAAGGAAGAACCATTTCAGAAGTTCAGGTTCTTTCTAAAGCTCTGTTTCATTCCACAGTGATGTTTACATAATGATGAGGCTGTCACCTCAGTGCCCAGCTTTCAGAAGACACTGTTTCAATCCCCCCCCCCGAGGCAAGCTCTGTGATAAGGATTAGAGCAGTAGCTTGTCTTGGAGGTGACCTCAAGAAGCAGTGGTGACTGTGTGGGGAATGTGAGAAGAAATGGAAGGCAGAAAATGAAGGCTCATTCTCAAGCCACTTGCCATCTTGAGCAGTATGGATTGGTTTCATCTTTCCCAGGAAAGGGAACCGAGATGAGGAATCTACCACTGCCCCAGTGACTGGTTGATGTCTGCTCCTGAGACAGGGAAGCATTAAGGCTCCATTACTTTAGGCTACCCCATGATGAAGAAGAGCAGACTCACAGACAGCTCTGAAGCTGTATGTAATAAAGTTAGAGGGGATTGGAACAGACAGCATCAGTGTCTTCTGCAAAATGTATTAAAATTTCCAGAGTCCTGGATTATCAGTACCAATATTTATCAACACAATGCTTATCCATTAGATATGATATATATTTTTATCATTTTGTTTTATATAATGGTGAAAGTTAGAATATTCATTATATTCATATAACATAAACATAAAGTATAAAGTGGGACCAGAGAAATGTGTCACCTCATTTTTCATTTCAGTTAATATTTTTCACCTTGACCCTCTCAGCCAATTAATTGGCTTGATTACTTCAACTAGATTCTTCCATGGGTTATATTAAACATGAACACATTTTCTCTCTTCTTCTACACTTTTTGGGGGAGATGGAGCCTTATGTTTGTATATAGATGATAAGAGCATATGTTCATATACTGATGTGTGCCTATGCTTGTGCATGTGCACCTATGTGTAACTGTGGAAGACAGAGGTCAACCCCAGGTGTTGTTCCTTGGAAGCTATTCAACTTGTTTTTGTGAGAAAGACTCTCTCATTGGGACCTGTGGTCTGCAAATTCAGCTAGGCTGGCATGCCAGTGAGTCCAATAGAGACAAGGTTCAGCCCCACACTCAGTTTTTATTATGTGGATGCTAGGAATTGAACTAGCACTGTCATGCTTGCACAGCAGGCCCATTACCAAATGAGCTATTTCCCTAGTGCTGCTTCCTCTCTTCCTTACATACATATGGAAAGAGGAAAGAGACATTATTCTCTATCATGTTTCTTAAACTCAAGATTATTTTATTACTATTCCATATTAGAATATTGATATATCAGCCACCTGATAACCCAAAATATGAGGCACATGATGTATTTAAGGAACTTATTAAGGCTGGTCATTCTCCATCGTGTATTGTTATAAAGATTAGGGGAGACAGGTTGTTTAGAGTCCTAATGTCTGAGTAGATCTATAAAGTAAATTACAAGAAGTTGAATTCTTGTACTAAAAGCTGTATGCATTTTTAATTTTAATAGACATGGACATGTGCTGCAAAGTGTCTTCATAAATTAAAACTACTTAAATATTTAAATAAAAATTCCATTATCTTTCCTCTTTGCAAGTAAACCTTAACTTATTTAAGTTGGTAGAGCAGGATAATTTACACTCTAGAAAATGCTGTTAGTATATAAAACACTCAGTGGCATGATAAACACGTCAATGGTGTTTTTGTGCTAAAGAACTGTCCAAAGCAAAGATTAAGAGNGTNTAATTGCTACTGTGCATTAATATTTGATAAGGTCGTTGGGTGAAAATGAGTATATTTTTAAGGGGTTGTATGGAAAATGTCCTCACTGTTTTCTTAGAAACAATGGTAGCCCATGGGGAAATCCAGTAATAGTTTTGAGGGATAAAATCATTTATGTGAAACCTCACATTTCAAAGAATACCAAAAATGAATATTGCAACTGGTAACAACACTAAATAAACATGTCTTCTTGTACATGTCTTGAGGTACCTGTTAGTATATATGCTGGTATACATACATGTGCAGGTACCCACATATGTGTGTACTTGTGCATGTGGGAGCCAGAGGTCAACCCCCATGCCTTCTTCAGTCACTAGCCACCTGCTGTTCTGAAATAGAATCTGCTATTGAACCTGAGCATATGAATTTAGCAGGTGTTATTTCCTAGCAGCCCACAGAGTCGCCTGTCTTNGAATTCCCTAGCATAGCAGTTGCAAGTATGTGCGATCATGCCAAGCTGTGGTTTTGGTTTGTTTGTTNGTTGGTTGGTTTTGCATGGATTCTGGGTTTGAACTCAGTTCTTAAGCATGCACAGCAAGCACTTTACTGACTGAACCATCTCTCCAGGTATTTTTATTTATTTATTTATTTATTTTTAACTAATCAGCACATGAATTTTAATTTAACAACAGCAACAAAAACCTCACCAGTTATATGGCATATATCAAAGAATTCTCTTCCACAAACACACATTTGGAGATTTTTCTTTATGACACTATTGATCTCATTGTCAGTCTATCAAAAAGCATGTGACACAAAAGAAACTTTAATGGCATCTTCTTTGATTTAGGCAAGTTGTCCTGGCCATCATTTTCTGCTGGAAAGGGGAAATTAATTTCTTACACTTTCCCCAGGCTGAAAAGATAGTCTATAACATATACACCAAAATTTCTCTTTCTACCTGAAAGATTGATTAATCTATAGCATAAAAAATGTAAATCTTCGGGATTCTTGTCACTTTTATGGTCTGAAGAAGATGAATTCAAGCAGGATTTCAATATTGCTTGGGCCTCTGGCCTCAAAATAATATAGCCATGTCACTGGGGGAAAGTCTTCGGGAACATGCTGTGCTGTAATAGTTTACAGATTCATAAAAAGTATTGATCAAGCTTTGTCTCCTATAGTTCTAAATAGAGTATTAAAGGATTTTATCTTCTCGGCTACAGCAGCCTGATAGTGCTAAGCATGGCAATGAACAAAGCTTGAAAATCAAATACAACCAACAAACACTAGACATCTGGCCTTGGGTTTAACTCAATAATCAAGTTAACAGTACAGGCATGGAAAGCTGCCCCATGATGTAATAATTAATTGTTTTCTGGTGGACAGATTTATGCTTGGCGACATTGGCATTTTTAGGAGCCAAGATGTCAAGTATGTCACAGCAAAATAGTTTATGCAACTTCAATATGAATCTGAAAACACCTATCCACTTTCTTTCTATTTTCATGTTTTTGGTGATATACTGGGTTATGAAAATATTAATAATCTCAATATGGCTATGATCCTGAAAATTCAACCTGCTCCTGGTACCCATGTTCAAAGCTTATTTTTTGAAGCAGACTTTTAAAAAATTATATTGATTTGTTTCTGGAATTACAAATACTATTTTCCCCTATAAGTAATATAATGCAATTTTACCATTGACTCAAAAGTTCATGCATAAGTAAGATTCATTTCTTCTTTGTCAATTGCCCTTTTGGTTTTGATGTTAACATAGTTACGTTCTTCCAGTAAGGAAAGAACTGGAGCAGAGTGCTAAAACTCCTTAATCACTCTATGATAATAAAACTTCAGTCACACTGGGATCATTCAAATCAGCTAAGGTTTATACTGCTGTCAATAGGCACACATCTTGCAAAAAAGTTCTACAGTGTTTAGTGCTNTAATAGTCTGTAAGCCTCTTGTTCCTTCGGTGTAGAAGAACATAAGATGTCTCTACATGAACATACAACCTTGTTATAGTTTGGGTCTAAGATGTCCCCAAAAAGCCCTTGTGTCAGTGTAATTAGGATGTAGAAAATTGTCAAGTAGTGGGTCTGTAGATGACTGGGGGTGTCCTTGGAGGAAACAGTGGGACCACCAACACCCCCTCTTTTCCTCTTTTTCACTTCCCTGCAATGGGCTGAGGAGTTTTCATCTGCTTTGCACTCCCACCTGGTATGTATCACAGACCCAAAGGACTAAGAACTATGGACTGAAATCTCCATGTCTATAACCAAAACAAACCTTTTCACTTTCTGAGTTCATGTGTCACATATTACAGTAATAGAACGCTAAGAGAACACCTAATTCCCTAGTGTAAACATATGTTTACTAACATGGGAAGTAGCTCAAGAAGAGAAACACATACATATTTTTCTTTAAATGAATGAATGATTGGGGAGATCTGAGATTCTCGGAATTCTCTAGAAAAGACATACTTTCTTCACTGTTTTGTCAAAGATCTAAAACCTAATTGCTGAAAAAAATGTCAGTTGCCTTTTTGCAGTGCTAAGTATTCAGTAGTGGTTAATGGATATTTAAATGTTTCTCTAATTAAATTGGGAAAACAACTAAACTTCATTATCGGTGAATTACTTAAAGAGGTTGTCCAAGGAGCATCAGGGCCCTCAGTACCCGTGTGCTTACCTCTACAGAAGGGGGTTTTCTCAATAATTGCTTCATAGGCAATTCAGATTACAATTTTCATTTTATTGCTGATTAAACCAGACCTCTCCCTGGATACACAAAAGACAGTAATTTCCAACTATACTGAGCTTAGAGATTATCTTTTTATCCTGAAGAAATAATTTTTTCAGCTAATAATGCAAGTGTTTCCATAGAAAGTCAGCATTGCTTCAAGAGTCAATGCTTCTGACTCAAAGACACACTCTGCATTTTCACATGAGCAGTGAATTAAAGCATATTCGATGTGACTGATACGAGAAAAGTCCCTAAGAGTGCTCATTGGGCCAGAGGTGTGGTCTACAGCTATTTTCGTATAGCAGAAGAGTAAAGCTGTTTGCAAGAATGTTTCAAATCATTTCTGGGAAAGCTGTCACATAAATGAATACTCTCTATTAAGTGTTTTAAATTTCATTTATGTATGTATGCAGTGAGGAAGGAAGGCACTCGGCAATCATGCTACAGCACACATGCAGAGGTCAAAGACTTCCACNAGGTGGTTTTCTCCTTTCACCATGTAGATCCCAGGGATCAAATTCAGGTCATCAGACTTGACGGCCTTTGCTCACCATCTCACCTGCCCCACAAAGCAGTATTTATTCTTCTGTTGTTCTGTTGTTGGGTTTTAGTGAAAGAGAAAGAAAACAGGAGCTTTATTCAATGTGGTTGGAAGGAAGGACCAATAAGAGATCTAATGACTCAAGTCTGTCTTCCTGGTTCTGAAGTGAGATCAAAGTTTAAATAGAGGCCGAAGGTCATGCACAGCTAATCAGTGCCCATCAGGGTGGGGTCCTGTCCACCACTGACTGGGTTTCAGTGTCTTCCTGTTATTGAAACCTCTTCCTGGGAGACCAGCTTCTCACTAGCTGGTGTCCTGTTCTCTCAGCAGGAGTTTCTTGGGGGAACTCCCATTACTTTGAGGTCTATTGTTTTAATAGCCTGACACTTAGATTGAGAAACACAAGTGTCTCTTTAGAATATCTTTATTTTTCCAGGCTGGTTACAAATTCAAAACAGAACATGCAGATGTCAAAGATCTAATGATACTTTGGGAAACAGGCCTCAGCTTTGTTTCTGTCTCCCTTTAGACAGCAGTGAACAGTTTTGTAAGGATCCTGCAAACCAGGCAGACAGTTCCCTAGCTACCATAGGTAGACAGTTGGCTTCTTTTAAACTGTAATCATTACATTGGAAATAAGACAATAACAAATTCTAGAGACCAGTGAAAATGAAGAATTTTTTTAATATATAATTTTGCAGAAAGGGACACCAGCATACAAGAGAAAAAAAAAAAAA
>LZPO01097856.1:2194-14666 GCA_001675575.1 Neotoma lepida
GCTGAGGAGTTGGCAAGGTGAGGTTGGCTGTGGCTTGTTCTGTCTCTCTGATCATTCAGAATTTACCTCAATATCTGGCCTGGTGTTTTCAATTAATAAGACCGTTTAAGATTCGCTCTACAATTCCTATTTGTTTTGCATCACTTCTAATGTGTGTGCTGCTCTCTATGATATGTAGGTTGTCAAGTACAGTTCAGTTTAATCTGGTTTTTATTTATTTATGTGATTTATTCTGTTCTCCCATTGGTAGTCATTATACTGAATACCTATTCGTACATGGTGCTGATTTCAATTTTTCCTGTATAGTTTTTCACTGTGAATCTAATTTCATAGTCGGTTATTGTGATGGGTGGTTTTATTGCCGACTCAACATAACCTAGAACAACACCAGGGAGTCAGAGTGAGGGGTTCTCTACTTCAGGTTGGCCTGTGTGTTTGGGGGTAGGTTCCTGAATGCTAGTGGATAGGGAAAGACCCAACACTATTATTTGATTTGGAGTCTGGACTGTATTTAAGAGAGGAAAGTGAGCTGAGCATATTTATGTGTGCATTCACTCTCTAGCTCCTCTTGTAGATTTGACCAGCTGCTTCATTAGCTGAGTGTACGCATGTGTGAATTCACTCTCTAGTTCCTCTTGACTGTGAATTTGACCATCAGCTTAGAGTTCCTGCTGTCTTGCAGTCTCTGCTGTGATAGACTGTGACATGGAATTGTGAACTAGAATTGACCCTTTCTACCCTGAGTTGCTTTTGCCAGGGGAATGAAACTGAGACAGCCATTAAACACCTGTGACTTAATCATAGGCTTCTTATTCTTTGCTTTGAGTGATTTCTGGACTAGCATTACCTTTAGAGTACCTGAATTTTATGCACTAACCTGATGGTCTCATCATTTGCTGACCAAACAGGAGACGTTCAAGTTGAGTGATCAGTAGCAATGTCAACAGACTTTATTCTTTTTATGACATAAGAATAAATGAGCCCATGTGCCCTAAGACACAGTGTTTGATCAGAAAGACAACAAAAGGCATCCCAATCTTTCATCACAATGCCCTTCAGAAACATCAGCATGTGGGCGTGCACATACTTTTTATCTTTTGACACTAATAAAAATCAGCCACTGGGGAAATGTACAAACATCCATCCAAAGCAGAGTTGTTTGCAATCTGTGATGCTCACTCACCATGAGCACAGAAGTATGGTGAGAAAAAACCAACCAGGCTGAATCCAAGGACCATATAATCTTTACAAAACCTGGAAAAAAAAACTGTTTTTGTACAATGTGAGATTTTATAGAACACATTAAAGTTAGTATTCTCAGGAGAGGAAAGGCCTATAAGCCAGAAGTTTCCAAAGGAGCATGATTTGGGGAAGGGCAGAGAATAGCAAAATGCTTTCTGCTGGATTTAGTAACATTTCTACTGACAGCAAATTCTTCCTGTGTTGTCATGAAGAATAATCCAAGGCAGAGCCAAATTTTATTAGGTTAAGAAAAACAGAATTGACTTTGCTCTTTTCCCAATAAAATGTGAATTATTAAAAAGTCCCTGGAGTTATTAATGTCTTTATCTGAATGTCAGATACCAAGAAAATCAGATGCAATCTTTCTTCAACAAATTTCACTTTTCTGGAAAGTTTACTTAGTATAGATGAAGGTTTGTCTGTCTTCTTTGTAACCTGCACTGGTAGCCCACAATGCACCTCATGTAACCAATGCTGCATGCAGATGTAAGAACAGTTAATTAAAGTTCAAATGTCCACTTTGTGGGGAAGTCTTGCTTCATTCAGCCTTCCTCACTTAGAAAGACAGTAGCACATGCCCTGTTTCTAGCCCTAGGTACAGCCTAGAAATCGTTTTTGAACAGGTTCCCTTTTTCCTCTTTGCATTGCTGCAATGTTTCCTATACAATAAGTGCAGGCTCTGCTGATAGAGGAATAAGAAAACAATGGGAAAATAAACCCAACCGTCAGTTACTTTTATTTCAATTTCTATTTTCTAAACTGATATTCCCAATGCTTCTGAAGAACATCTCTGTAAGAGGGAAATGACCTGATAGAGGAAAGAGAATATTACATACGGATCGTCCACGGGCACCATCTTTCCCAGCCTTGTTCTTTCCAGATAAAAATAACTAAGGGTCAAAAACAGGGATTCAGTATGTAACAGTTACATTAGAGTGTGCTTTTTTTTCTTTTTTTGAGATTTATTTTTACCTTAATTATGCATATATGCATGAGAGGGTGTATGAGTCTGTGAGTACAACTGCCTGTAGAGTCCAGGAGAAGGTGTCAAATCTTCTGGAACTGGAATTACAGAAAGTTGCAGGTGGCCTGATGTGGGTACTGGAAACCAAACTCCAATCTCTCCGCATGAGCAGCAAGCTCTCTTACCCCTGGGCTATCTCCAGCCCCAGGAGTGTGCTTTTCTCGCATTTGGTTTATGTCACTTGTTTTCTACTCACATTCATCTCTTACTATGGCTCCATACACCCCTCCTCATCACCCACCACATGCAACAACACCATGTAAACCAGAAACAGAAACCAAACGAAAACACCATGAAAATGAGTAAGAGTGAAATATGAATGAATACTTTCCTGTACATGAGCTCTTTCTGATACTGATTAAATTTTATTTTATTTTTAGATTTTTCCATAAAAAATATGTCATATATGCCCAGTTGGGTGAGAATCAGAGTTAGTAATACAAGTGTTCCTGTCACCATCTCAGCTGATGATAAGATTTGTGTCTGGGCCTGCTCTGGGAACAAGAATTATAGATAAATTGCATAGAAGGCAAATTAAACACATATTGAACACATTAGTTAAGGGGGCATTGAAAATGAATAAAGCCTAATTTTGATGAACTTGACCACACAAACATTTAAAAAAATAATAAAACAACTTCAATATCTAAGAAAGTTGTATGCCTTTGACTTTCATTGATTTCCCTTTAATAAAATGTGAAGTTCAGGCCTACAAGCTGGCTCAGCAGGTAAAGGCATCTATTGCCAAGCCTAAGAAGCCAGATTGAACCCCTGGNCCCCACGGTGGAGGGAGAGCAGCAATTCCCACAAGTTATCCT
The DNA here is from genome assembly GCA_001675575.1 of Neotoma lepida. Classification (NCBI taxonomy): domain Eukaryota; kingdom Metazoa; phylum Chordata; class Mammalia; order Rodentia; family Cricetidae; genus Neotoma; species Neotoma lepida. Next base: position 5,279 of record LZPO01097856.1, read on the forward strand.
CAGACTTCCACATGTACACCATGCCACACACATGCCGACACGTATATACATACACAGACACACAAAATAAACAGATTTACTGAAAATTTTAAATATAAATGCCATAGGCAAAGAGAAAGACACTGCAGTTCTTCTCATTGCTAATAACTGAAGTATTTAATTCTGCTGTGCTGAGACAGCAATGATCTGGGGAACTAACAGGGTAGTACATAGCTATGCTTTGAGCAATGTCTGGCACAAAATGGTCTATCAATACACATTAAACATTGTTATGAGAGAGCAATGCTTAACAACATAAACAGTCTTTCACTTTACAGAGTTTTAAGTGTTTGTTCTCAGTTAACAGATACTAACTTGAAAATAAACAGAAGGTAATATTGCTGCTTAATGTTTAAAACTAAAGTGAGTAGCTACAAAATTAGAAGAAACAAAGCAGATGACTTATAATTTGATTTTTTTTCAGAAAAGTAAATAGTTTATTTTGTTCTTTTAATTATATTTTTTAATTTTCTGGATTATACTATAATTACATCATTTCCTCCCCTTCTGTTCCTCACTCCAGTTCTTCCCATGTATTCCCCTTTGCTCTCTCTCAAATTTATGGTCTCTTTTTCAATTGTCAATTTTACATATGTGTATATATTTATGCATGTTCTGAATATAACCTACTTAGCCTGTGTAATTTGTACATGTATGTATGTTTTCGGGGCTGACTGTTTGGTACTGGATAACCAATACTCTTCCCACTCTCAGCATTCCTTTGTTCTTTGTCTGGGGTTGAGGCCTCAGGAGCTTCCCCATCTCCACATTAGCATGTCTATATCCTCATTCAGCTCATATTTGGGCAGTCAGTTGTTGAGACTTAACAAGTGCAGCTTTTCTGGCCTCNGTAGAAGACACAGTCTCACAAACTTCCTGTTCCTCTGCCTCTTACCATCTTTTGCCTCCTTGTCCCCAGTGATCCCTAAGCCTTAGGTGCAGGAGTTGAATTGTAGATGGATCAATTGTGACTAGGCTGCACCACTCTGTGTTTTGTTGTTTATGGTTTTCTNTAATGGTCGGTATCTGTTGCAAAGAGCAGTTTCCTTGATGAGGGGTGAGGACTGCTATTGTCTGTGGGTATAAAGACAGAAATTTAGAATGTAGTTAGGGATTATGCTGGTTTAGTAAAGCGGTGGTTGCAGGTTCTTCTCCAAGATCCATGATTTCACTAGCTCTGGGTAGTTGGCTAGGTTTCCAGTACAAATATAATTTTCCTCTTACTAAGCAAGCCTGGAGTCCAATTAGAGAGTTGTTGGCTACCACATGCCGCTATTGCACTCTTAGAGTTACCATGCGATGCTAATAATTGTACACAGGTGTCATAGCTAGATAGGTCAATTGGTGACTTTCCTCTTTGAAACCTTGCATAGCACCTTCTGGTACCACAGAAGCTAGTCCTTAGAGAGAAGCTTTCAGATCAGATCCAGCTCCGGTCCTCTGGGTTCTATATCTGAAGTGCATAGGGTCTTCAGTAATAGAGACTTACCTCTGGAGGACAACCAAGGGCAAAAGCAGTAGTCTATAATGGTTTAGGGGAGGCTCTTAGACAATCCTGACCAACACCTCAAAAGAAAGTTTCTCATACCTGGTGTTGTGGTTTTTGTTAGATAGTCTATAGCTCCTAGTGGGAGCATTGTGAGCCCAGGCAGGGGTTTTTATACTATATGTGTGTATACATCATAGCTATGCTTAGGTAGTTAGATAGTATGTTTCCTTCTGACTTTTTCAGACATCCTTAGTGCTATTTTACCTTTCTTCCCTCTTTCTTCAGTATTTATCTTCTTCCCCTCTCCCTAATTAAAACCCCCTATTTTTTCCATTTCCCTTTCATTTCATGTATACCCTGCTATTCTACTCTCTATTTCTCCCCCTTGCTTCAAGGGTTGATTTTTACTTCTTTATTTCTGCTGTTAATCCAGGTTATAAACCCACATCTGAAGATTTGGTGGTGAGAATATCAAATGAGAGAGAATATTTGATATTGACTTTCTGGGTCTGAGTAAGAAAAAAATTTTTAAGAAAATAATGTAATTAGTGAGTGTGGTCATCATAACTCTGCATTTTCATTGGTTGTTGTTTTCTGTGATGGTCTCCATCTGTTGCAAAGAAAAGTTTCCTTGATGGTGATGAAGACTACACTTATTTGTGGGTAAGGACAACTGTTTATAAATTTTAGCTATGGATTATGCTGGTTTAGTAAATTAGTGGTTTTAGATTCTCCTCTAGTAACTATGACTTCACTAGTACTGAGTAGTTAGCTGGGTTTCCAGTACCAGACATGGTTTTCCTCTTTTGAGCAGATATTAAGTCCAATTAGAAAGCTGTTGGTAACCATCAATGAATGTATGCCATGACTGCACTCTTTGGATTACCATGCCATTCTGACCATTAATGTGGTTCATAGACATGATAGCTGAGTAGGACCTCTGCTGGCGTCCCTCCTCTGAAAGCTTGCATGGTGTTTTCTAGTACCATGAAAGCTAGTTCTCAGGGAGGGGGCAGTTCTAGCTGGAGGATCTCTGGGCTCTGTTTCTGAACTTCATAGTATCTTCAGCAACAGGGACTTAACTCTCACCTCTGTGGGCTAACCAAGGGCAACAGCACTCCCACACTTAAGGCTCAAGGAACATTGCCAAAGAGGAGGCAGAAAGATTGGAACAGCCAGAGGACCAGGGAGTTTGATATGAGATTGTGTCTCCTAGTAATACCAGAAGCTACACCCATAAAGTCTCACCAACATGACTGCTCGATGTGAGCAGAACATGGATGTCATCAATGGACACACTAAACTAGGTAAGGAAAAGCCCACGACCCCAACCCTTAACAAAGAACTATAGCCAACTGAGGAAAGCTGAGANCAGGAGAGTTGGTCTTTCCAAGGGAAGAGCACACAAATTGGTTTTCTAGTATCAAATGGCCAGCCATATATATATTATTATTACATATATATGTAACATTATACAGACTGAAAAGGTTATATTTAGGAATATATATNTATATACATATATATATAAAATAATGATTAGTGAAAAAGGAGGCCCTGAATTTGAAGGAGAGTAAAGAGGAGTATAAAGGAGTGTTTGAAGGGAAGAAAGGGAAGGGAGAAATATTGCAACTGTTTTATAATCTCAAAAATAAAATTTTAAAAGATAATATTAAGAAAGACTCATTTACCATCTTCTAACTAAGCTAATTTTTAAAAATATATCCAAATTTTTAACAAATCTAACTTCCATCTTTGAAGGGAAAAGTCAGTCTTAGCACCAATGCATAGAAAAATGTTGCTATAGTTAGGTACTCTGGTTAAAGTTCTTGGCATATGAAATTCTTACATTTATATACAACTTAAAATTGAGAGAGAAAGAGATATCATGGGAAAGAGGAAGATATCACTGTAGCCAGGGATGTGTCTGCAAGATGTTAAAATAATCAGTGAGTCTGATATTTGCAAAATATGGTCTGAAAAAAAAATTCCATCAAGAAACTTTTAATTATAGAAACTGCTTTATTTATAGAATGTATATGTTCATAGAAATGATTCATAATATAATAAATAATTTTAGGGTGGTGTACATTTTTAATAGACATTAGCTAAAGAAGCAAAGAAATAAAGGGAAAATTGTTCCTATGTGGTGGTACTCCACGCAGCTGCCCATCTTTTCCCAAATTTTCTTTATAGGGCAGCTCGCAATAAACAAAATGAATGAATAAAAATGCCCATATGTTTTAAGTTGGATTCACAAATTCAATTTTTGAAAAGCCCAATTCCAAGCCAAAATTTTCTAAATCAGATCACTCACTTCCAAGTGAACCACTGCTATAGACCTGGCAATCTTGCCACTTTTCACTGTCAGCAAATGTTCCTACAGAAAGGCTGTGAATAATCACTGGCTGTACTTCCCCACTAACTTTATGAAGTTGTTTAAATGACAAAGTATTTCAACTTATGGGTGAATGATCTATAGGGTTTGGTTTGTATAAACCCAGAACACATTGTTTAGCATTCTAAACTGCTAACTTCATCTTCTAGCATAAATGGACATGTTTTTCTCACACATTAATGCATTTTTAGAGTAGCAATATGGCAAGTCCAGGTGGTGTGGTTATCCATAGATAATCCCCCCAATAAAATGCCTCCACTCTCAGAGGTGATGATGGCCGAACCCTGCCATTCCTTCCTGCTTGCATACATGCTGATGGCAGTAATCAACAAGACTTGTAAGGCATGTGCAGAATNTATGAGCTTTGTCCATTTCCTAATTGTGTAAGCCACTAACACTGCTGGCAAGGCTATGTACACTTCTACACTGTCATCGTAATTAAAAAGTTTTAGTATGTGGTTATGTGTTGCGACACNATCCATCGAAGTCCATTTTCTGACAGATGTAGCAGGCACAATATGTTCCACATAGGTTGTTTCTGGAATTGTATTACTTACTATAATCAAGTCCTGTCATGTCACTCTATTGCACCAACTTTACCTGCCTGCCCTGCTGTAGTACCTATGCTGTGTATACCTTTTTTATCCCATGGAGAGGCACAAAATGGTGGAGATGAGGTTAAGAGAAATATATTTTAAGAATTATGTTTCCTTGATGCTGAGGAAATGTCTCAGTCAGTATCTTGCCTGCCATGCAAGCAAGATGACCTGAGTTCAGATCCTCATGTCCACACAAAAGCTGAGCAGAGTGTCTTGCTTCTGCAACCCCAGCACTGATGAAATGGAGACAGGGAGATTCCTGAAGCTCATTAGCCAACTGCCTAGCCAATGAGAGAGTTCTAGATTAGTGAGAGAGCCTATCTCAAATACTGAGGGAAGGGAGGGAGAGAAGGAGGAAGAGACGGAGGCTGTCTCTTATACACATCTAGATGTGTATAAGAGACAGGAGGGAGGAAGGGAGGGAGGGAGGATCTAATATCTACTTCTGGTTTCCACACTCTGTGACACATACATGCACATTCTCAAATAGATACAGACATACATCACACACACATGCACACATAGAAAAAAAATTATAGTTTACTGACAAATAAATCTAAACGCAGTTCTCTAGATATACTTTAAAACCTAAACCCCCAAACTTCTATACTTCTTTGTCTATTTAAAATCCATGCATGATATAAGAGCCCTCTGAAGATGTAAATGATTGGGGTAGTTTCCCTCATTAACTATTTAGTAACTAACAACACCTTCCAGGAAATAGAAAATGCTTACTGTATTAAAGAGCGATTTTATGTTACTTTCTGTTACAAAACATGCTCCTGGCAACAGATAATCCTGGTGTTTAAAAAAAAAAAAGTCTCTAAAATAGGACACTAGAGGAAAACGGTTTCTTTCATGCTTTTGATTCTATGTTGGGTTGCACAAGTGTTTCAAGGGCAGAAAGAGGGCTGAAAATGGAAAGTGACAACATGATAAAATAGGTCTGCTGGAATCTGACAGGAAATTAGAGTATCTCTAAGAGACGCTAAAGAAAGCGATGTGTATATTGAGAGAAGAGCCTGCTTTAATTGTAGGGAGAAGAAANTCCCAAACCTTGCCAAATTTAATTTCTTTCCTAGAATTTAACTAACTGCATAAGCGTTGACACACTACACCAATGCATTATGAAAATCAGTCACAATTACTGTCAAATGCACAATGTTCTGCTCTAAAAAGCTTTTGAATTATACCCACTTGAAAATATAGCATGGAAACTGTCCTATTCCTTCTTAATACCCAGGACCATATCATTTGAAATAAATCTGTTATGATTATAGTCTTCATATTTGAGAAATTGGAGGACTAAATGTGTAAATTTGTTCATTTTTAATCATTGGCAGTCCAAAGGAAAATCTCAAAATTAGAAAAGAGGCAAGGTCAAAAGAGATAATTCTTTCTTGAAGTTTCACTTTTTAAAAAATAACTAAGATTGCAGTATTCATAATACAACAGAAAAGCAACTGAATATTATCATTGTAACTGATTTACTTTAATATTATCACATTATGGGTCCAAATGTATATGTGCAAAATTCTTTGTAATGTATATATGCAAAGCAAGCAAGCCATCACGCAAGAAAGGAGAAAGAGAGAGAGAAGAAAAGAAAAGAAAAGAACTGAAAAGAAAAGAAAAGAAAAGAAAAGAAAAGAAAAGAAAAGAAAGGAAAAGAAAAGGAAAGGAAAAGAAAGAAAGAAAGAAAGAAAAGAAAGCTTATATCTCAAGGGGAAAACACCTCAACTTAATAACAAGTAGCAGGACCAGCAACAAAATCAGTAAGGCAAGGATTTTGCAGACACTTAGACTATGAATCGGTTGAACTGTATTTTGCTCTGATATAAAATCAAATTTATCACTCAATTCTGGTTATTTTTCTAAAGTTTAATTAAAACTACATAATTTTATTATATATATTCCCACTCTATTGTACCAAAATTTCCATCTTTAATTAAAAGTTTCTAAGAATACTTGCTAATAATTTGGGGGATGTGCCAGAGGTCTATTCTCTAACCAGAATGTTTCATCTGGCAGACATACAGAAAGACAAAGTCATTAAAAGATATTATAACTAGAAATGAGGGTGCCTGTTATTCATATTAATAGAATTGCTAGCTCACAGATGACTTGCAACTCCATTATCATGATATTTGTAGACTTCACAATTCCAGAAAGGAAACACAATCTTAAAACATATCTCCTGCCAAGCACAGTAAACCTCTGTGGAACAATAGAAGAGTTACAATCAATTTTTCAGAATTTCATGGTTGAAAAAAAAAGTGCTATAGATGGCTCCAGAATCAGAGAGTGACACTGACATTCTTACACATGTGTCAGCTCATCGAAGCAGAAGTTAGACCTGTATTAAAGCAGCCACAGAGATCTCCAGTGTGACAACAAGTTGGTGGCTTTAGTTCATTTCCAGGGCCTCCAACACATCATAAAACTTTTCATTAATTAGGACATTTATTTGCAGACTGAACCAGAACCTAAGGGTTAAATAGACAAGGGGGGCATTCTGTCTTCACTTCTGGACAAAGTGCTATGGTCATAAAAATGCCCGCTGTCTTATATTTTGTTTTAAGTCAGTATGACTGTGTTAATTTGTATCCATTCTGTGTTCTATTATCTGTAAAATCAATACAACACCAAAATGGCATGTATGTATCAAACGATGGTTGCTCCTTTAAGAAAGTCTTCCCTGACTTACACAGTCTGGTTTTGGTGCTCCTCTGTTACTCCCACAATGCCCAGGTGATCTTAGCTGTTCCTATCATGAATATCTCATTATTTATTGTGTGTGGTATTTCTGACACATTTTCCAGGTTCTAAGCACCTTAGAGACATAAATCTTGTCTTGTTCTCGAATTGATACTTGGGTTTCACCAATGATCATTAGAAACATAGACTCTAATGCAGTTCTCCTGAGAGGTCAGGAGCAGTGGGAGAAACAGTAGAAGGGGGTTTCAAGTCACCATAAAGGTAGTCATAGTGTGCTTATTACCAGGAAGGCAAGGCATAATTTAAAGGGCCACACTTCAGATGTCAGATGACCAGACACCTGCAGAGTCACAGGCAGGAATAGAGTTCTTTTGCCTTCTGATTATCTTGAACTTTATGCCATCTTCTGATCCTCTACATTGATAGTGTGGGGGGCTGACAGTTATGTCTGTAGTTCATATCCAATTCAACTTCTCAGAAAAACACAGACAAGGACTGTTGAAAAAGGGATAAGGGGCATTGTGTATAATCACAAGGTGAATAGCTCCTCTGCCTCTTTTCATTAAGTATCTTAGAAGAGAAAATTGTGGAGTGCATATGTACAAGCTTTATATACATAGAGAACATATATGGAACCTTATAAAAAAGAAGGTACACAAGTGCACTTTCCATGTTTAGCTGCAGCTCTCTNTTCTGTGTCTTACTAAGTTATAAAGTCTATAGCATCATAGAATATGTGGTTTTTGTCTTTACCATTTATCAAATCAGTTTCTCACATGTCAATCACAGAATATGTGGTTTTAATCTTCACCTTGTATCAAATCTCTAATATAATGTCTCACATGTCATATATTTGGAGTCCATATATATATCCATGCCAGTGAACATTCCCAGACATATTGATTCCACCAAGGCATACCCAGCTTTGTTGCTTACAGCTTGGAAACCTTTACAGAGGAACATGAAAGAAAGGAACTTTCCAAGTTTGAGTGGCCATTGATGCTGTACTGAACAATGACAGAAAATAAAGCACATGATGGGTGAAATCCTTCCTCAACCTGGACTGCCTTTTGGGGACCAACAAACACTCTACAGTTCAGAAAGAAAACAAACACTTGTCCCTATATGTAGGCTCAAAATTTTTAGTCTTCTTGGGTTATAAAAAGTAGCTATGTCGCCGGGCGGTGGTGGTGCACGCCTTTAATCCCAGCACTCGGGAGGCAGAGGCAGGCGGATCTCTGTGAGTTTGAGGCCAGCCTGGGCTACCAAGTGAGTTCCAGGAAAGGCGCCACCAAAGCTACACAGAGAAACCCTGTCTCGAAAAATTTTTTAAAAAATAGAGCCTTTTAGAGTGCACAGGCTTGGGGGTGAGAGAGTTAATCTTCATTGTCAATCTGTCTGGATCCTGAAGAATCTAAGAAGCATACATCTAGTTCTGTTTGTGAGGCAATGGAAGGGTGCTTGTGTTGTTTTATTAGTACAGTGACGTGATTAGAATTTGTTTAAGAAATTAAAATCTAAAGTGATATAAAACTGGTTTGGACAAATAATGTCTTGTTAAAATCATTCCCCATCACTAGATTTAAAGAATGTTTTAAATAATGACCTGTGGTTTCTGCATTTTCTGGACATTTGCTCAAAAGTATTCACTCCCCAGGGACTAAACTTCTATTATGTNTCATTGAGCCCCTTCCCAAGGGGTGTTGTTGAAATTGCTCTATTTCGTCTAGTGATTTCTAGTCTCATTGTAAAACAAAAAGGTATAATCCTTGATATATGATAATAATCTGAAATGAAAAAATTCTAAATATTAAATCATATGAAAACAAGGGAATGACTGCCTATCTTACCACAGACCAGCTTACCTAGGTAAGGAAATCCCAGACTCAGTATCAGCAGCACCATCCCAGGGGCAGAATAAAAAAATGAAAAAGAAAAACAAGTGTGCAAGACTCTCAACTTCTCGTCTTTGTAGATGTGAGGAGACCCAGCTGTGTGTTCCTACCACCATGACCTCTGCAGTGTCTCCCCACCATGGTGCACTATGACTTTTAAGTGATTATGATGTTAAGTCATGATGTTCATGACTTTTATGTCATGAACGAAACTATGCTTTTCACCTTAAATTGTTTTTTTTTTGGGGGGGGG